>QJNU01000103.1:0-157135 GCA_004154915.1 Monosporascus ibericus | reverse complement strand
TGATTGAGTCTACCCTGCACGTTTTCACATACTAATCCTTTCAGGATAACCTCATTGCTTCCTCTAGGGTAGCCTCACCTTCTGTCGCAGCGTTTCTTACAACCCAACCATGGTCTTCTTTCTCTTTTTGGTTTATATATCCATGTATCCTTTAGCATACTAGCCTCAAGAAACCCAAATAGCTCTTATAAAGGCCTTCAATGTTGCTCTAGTACTATTAGAACGTGTGAGATCTCGTGTTGCACTACTCTTGTTATATCCATGTACTGGAATGCCTTCAATGCTTAATTATATATGCTATTTCCTACCATACCCTCTATTGCTGCAAGTCTTTTGCTCATGTGTTCATATATACTATTTCCAAAGCCTAGACACATCTCATAATGAAGCTGTGCTATTCCATATGCCAGAGTCAGAACAACCGAATAGATCAATATGGCACAGTTGAGGTACATCAATTTTAGGTAATATTGAGCAACATAAATGTCTCTTATGAGAGCATAAACATGACTGTAATCTGGCTAAGAGTAAGCGTCTTCTACCTCAGTGGTAAGCTCACTCCATTGTATGAAATGAAGTTAAACCTGCTTGTGTTCGCTTTCGGTAGCTATTCGTATAGCTTCTTAGAGATCCAGCAAGGCGGAATACTCTATTGGCAGCAAAATATCCTACTGAGGTGCCTAAATGCTTCATATCCCGTTCTGGACATGCTGTTTTTATTTTAGGTTAGGACGACATCGTGCGCAAGTACGGGATAACACGAGAGATTTAGAAACTGAAAACGTGAAGGCCTCAAAAAAAGAATAATATAGATGGGTGAATTGAAGCATCATTAACTTGATTCATGTATAACTGTTTTCCGGGAATCTTTCCACCCTCCTATTCGGTTCTCATTCTAAGAATTAATCATTAATCCGTCTGGCCGGATATAAACCGTGGCAGAAGCCATCGAAAGCTAGTCGTGTACAGCGTTAGGCGCGCAGTGGCAATAAGCTTTGGAGTGGAGCCGAGAATAAAGGGGCTTCGAGGAGCACTGCCAAGTGCTGAGCGTCGGCGTTTCTATCAGGGGTCTGTTGACTGGAAGGAACGACTGTTTGCTATCTGATAACGTCACTAGGTAACTTCACCATGAGGTGCACTCGTCTCGGGCGTGTTCCAATGTTTAGGTAAAACAATACGTTGTTGGCCAATTATTCAAAGCGCGTTTCGTCTCACTCTTGCTGCTTTGAATCTGCAGTCGCATCCCGTATGGGGCTCCCAACTTACCCATTAATATCAGATCAAACCTTGATGACTGTGCTCACAGTTACGTCTCCGGCTATTAAGGGGTAATTTAGGATTAACGTGTTCGCGCTAGACGCAGACAGGTCTTCCGTTCGTCACACGGTTGAGACCCCAATCTCAAGGATCGCCGGTAATCTGTTAATAGTATTGGACTGCCGAGAGGGAGTGGCAGACTTTATATCTCATGCAGCCTTTTCAGGGCCCCCTAAACTGCATTTAGAGAGGTTTATCGAGGCACCGCTTTTCTGAGTTTCCTAGGGGTACGGCGAAGCTGAACCACTGTAGTGATCAGTTCATATTACATATTAGGGGTATATTTAATATCCATAATCGGTACCCCCCATCAATTCTAACCCCTTCTCGTCATCTGGTCAAGAGGAAATGAATCAGATATCTGATAACGAAGCCCTTAGGCCGGCCGCTAGAGGATGCCTGACAGGGATATTAATAGTCGGCCAGACACCCAGGACTCAGTCCCAGGAACAGCTGGGTGAGTATGGATGTGCCGCTGCGACGTCAATCAGATAGCCATATAGAGATCCATCGGGGTCGAACTCGGACAGTTTCATGTCCCGGTATTTAGCGGGAAAGATATCTTCGAGGCTATAGTGAGCAAATATACTGTGACGAGAACTGCAGCACTATTTGGGACTATACGTTTGGTGGCTTGCATCGGACGTCCGACTGGAAATTGTAAGGCAAGATGAACTCCAGTTCTCCTCATATCACGTCAGTATTAGCTGGCTCCCAAGAATCCCAGAGAGAAATGGTGTCTGTGAGACTCAACCCGATCAGTATATATTAATATTCCATAATTTTCCGGCCGTGCCATGTCCTAATAGGAGGGTATAGTTAAACCGAGTACTATTGCGGACTTGGAAGCCTGCAGATTCGGAGAAATATTTAACTTCTCCCGCACCTGCGACTACGACGAGCGCTGGGGATCTAGGCTGTACGGGGCGCGTCACCACGCCAGCCGGACATAAAGTTTCCAGAGAACTGGGAACACCAAATGCTGGCCTGAACGTTGTATTGCCTCCATGGATAATTCGGGTTGGAAATAAGGGTGGATATCGGGCCAATAGCTTAGTCCGAACGTATATATCAGGCCGGGTTGCTAGTTCTAGGGGTCTGGATTCGAAGGTCAGGGTTATTGTGAGATTTCCAAGCGTTATCTCTCTCCTTCGTCTTCTTCACCATCAGCGTGACCTAAGCAAACACCTGTAACACTAGACTTGCCGTTTTCCGACTTGAGAAACGTCATCGTCATCATCCAAGTATCTCCCCGTATTCTACCTCGACGGCATCAAGAGGGTCTAGAGTATTGCTACTATGTGAACTTCTATCTGAGGGACTTCTTGACCCTGGATTCAATTTGCGCCTGTGATTCTAACGGAACCTTGACAGTGCGCTGGAAACTGCCAGAATAAAGTCGGCCGATTCGGCGACCGGTGCAAACTGTGCAATGTATGGTGGTGACTGCGACTCCTGCAAGGATCAAGCTTGGCGTGCACGTTGGTTGCTTACTTAAAGACTGCCAAGGCCCTGAATGAAGGTAGATCTTTCAGATACAAGTTCGTCTACGTGCACGAGGAATCGGAGTCCGATAGCGGACCAGTGACGGACGACTCGAGGGGTGATGACGGGGCCAAGGAGAAAGACTTCCTGGCTTGACAAGTGGAGAAGGGAGAGTCGGTCATTGAAGCAAAGGCTTCTCGATACCGCTCGTACAACGTTGAAGAAAGAATTAAATCGTGATAAGCCGGAATTGGAAGTTTCAAGATGAATTGGTTAGACTTGGCGTTCAAAAGGGGGACTCTGTTTGGGAAGACGTTTGAGGCTCGGTGGGTAATACGACTTCACGAAATACGCCCCTTCGACGGAAGAGCCTAATTATAATAATAATGCTTAATCAAAACGGTTACGTCCCCTGGGAGGATTATACGTATATAGAAATACGATGCTAGCAGGCGGTGGCAGTTCTTATAGTCTTTCGATACCCGGCGGCTCGTCATTTTTTTGATTTAAGGGGCCATCATCTCTTGTGCTGTCTTGCCTTGTTTGGTTTGCAATATATACGTTGAAGAATCGTCGCGGGTCAGGAGAGGCCAGGCGGCCCGACTACTGTGGCTGCTGTGAGACTAATGGGTGCAATTCTAGGTCGATCATACCTATTGGATGTTACAACCTGGCTGTCTGCACCACAGCATTAGGTATCATCGGGGAAAAGTGACGGAGATTGACATACCTGTTACAGTGTATACATTGTCTGCATATCTAAACTAAGCATCGATCACGTAGAACTGGTCCAGTAGTCTTCAAGCACGTACAGTTTATTATGAGCGAGAAAAGCATACAAGAAGACAATAAGAAGATAACACCCAGTCCCTGGCTCGAACCGAGCACCCCCACGATTCCCTCTGGGCTTATAACTGATCCTTTGCGTCCAAGCTGTCCAGCATGACTGGTATGCTACCACTGTAGCTCCTGGATTTTGTTGGCAATGTTGGGCAGTAAACCTTATTTAAGGTTGCAAGCCAAATTGCGTGTGAATCTCTGTGTCCTGGAAGGAAAATGGTAGGCTAGCATTAACCAAGAAGCGAATATTGGTATCTCAAAACAAACTGCCAATGCACCCTAACCTAACCATACCTCTCTCCACCGCCTCATGAGCCCATGTGTGTGTAACTACTTACGGTAACTTCAACTTTCCTGTATAATTCAAGGCAACGCAGGGGAATATTCACTTGTGACTCTGCAAGTGCCACTCAAATATCTTTCTAAACACAACCTTAGCGTTACCCTCGACGACATCGCCATGGCAAGGGATGATGGTCTTGAAATCCCATGAGTCGATCTTCTGGACGCTAGCATTATAGCCAGAGCGGTCCTTGCTAGCATTGCTGAACAGATACCACTGAACCCGCTTGTGGGCTTTCGCCTCGCCGCTTGTTTTGAGGAGGGCGTTCCACAACCTGTTTATCAGGCCATGGCTATTCCTCTCCTCTTCCGAAGCCCTGGAGTACTGTTCGGTGGGCGGCATGTTAAACAGTAGATCAGCCTCGATGAGCACCTTCTCGGGCTTGTAGAACAGCACGATCTCCCTGTTGGGATGGGCGCCCACGTACTCGGCCTCGAAGTCCGCTGCGAACTCCTCGCTGATGCCGTGGGGGTCCTTGTTTTTTGGGCTAAAGACGAATGCGAAATGGTCGTCGTTGCGGATCCTTTCGTCCTTTTGGCCTGCGCGCTTCTCAGGCAGTCCTTCGGGGCCAATAAGCTTGGCGTCGGGGTATTCCTTCGCCCACTCCGATAAGAAGATGTGGTGCTCAATGTCCGGTGCGATCAGGTAGGCGACCTTGCCGCCCATCTCAGCGACCTTTGCTTTCACATCTGGGGTCAATGCCACTGGTGAGAAGACGGCCAGAGTTCCAGATGTAAGGCGTACTTCGCCCGTCGATGTCAGTAAAGCGACGCCCAATATCACCCTGTCTCACATGATTAACTCACTTATGGTTGCGCGGCCACCCACTTTGAATATGCCGAAGCGTGAGAATGGCACTGAGAGCGTTAGGATATTAGGTGTGATGTTGCGGATGACCATCACATCGGCCGGGCTTGATGGGATGAGCTTTGAGGACATTGTCGCTAAAGTGCGCCTGCTTTGCAGATATATTCCTTGGTCGAACGTTCGCTGAGCTATGTTGGTGGTCCTAGCAGTATCATAATAGACAGTCTTTCTTGGGGCCGATGAGGCAAATGAACACCAGAGTTTTGTTATCTGAGACGGTTTGAAGCATGAACTTGAGTGTAAGGCCCGAGATAACGAGGGGTATTTATTCATACTAGAAATCCAGTCGAAAGAAAGATGTAAATTTGATGCAACGAAACCATAATTAATAATATTTCGCTAGCTACATTTATTACACGTGCGGAATGTCGTTGGGACCCGAGGCTAGAAGCATTACGGGCCCTCAATAAGGATCATCAGGTCACGGTGCCTGTTCCAATTGACCAACTTCATACAGTTCTAGAACGAATTCGACAAGTAAGCGTGCTAGAACGCGTGCCCGGTACTGCATATCGGCCGCTAAATAGTGAAGACTACTTAGAAACTCTGACGACGACCAATTACAAGCCAGTTGATGACCCCACACTTTTCACCGACGGCACGATATTTCTTTCATTGTCTGTAAAAGGGAATTTAACATTCCCCAAATTACTGCAAGAAATTATCGCTTTCAGGACATGAATTCCGTTAGGTGCCTCGGAAGGGATGGAGACCTATCAGTCATCATGGTAGTTGCATACCACAGGGCGATCAGGAGTAGCAAAACCTCGGCACCTCGGCTTCCCTCCTATACCTCTCTTCGGACTTTGCCGTATCTCCGCAGGAGAAACTGTCATATTGAACAAGAACAACCATGGACTTTCTAGCTAAAAAGGAGTTTGCCATCTAGAGGGACTACACCCGCGGATATTCTAACCTATCGACATCGAAATCGTACATATGGAAGGGTTGTAGAGCCATGTATCCCTTTGCTAGCCTGTGCCCCTGAACCCCTGGAACCCCGGACCCACAGCCCCCTTCACTCTATAATCTACCGGCTTACTAAACACCCAATGACACCGGAACCCATTCCTAGGCGTCGAAGAAGACTCGGAACCACGATCGACCGTTTGCAGATCCCGTACGGGCACGAACTGTAGAAATCTGCCAATATTGCTTAGCGGCGACCAAGCAACGTGGCGAGCCACTCCAAGAACCAGTCGTAGTTCGGCGTCCTGAGGCAGTACGTGTTATCATCGACCGTCATGTAGAGAGCCCTGGTGACGGCATTGCCGTCGCGCCACGCGTTGTACTGGCGGATCTCGGCGATGGCGGTCGCGATCATGAAGAGGAAGGCGAGGCTGTTGAGACCGCGCAAGATCCAGTCGCCCTCGCAGCACCGGCCGACGCGCACGTTGTGCCGGGAGCACCAGGTCTCGCCGCCCGTCCCGAACCGGAACCCGCCGGCGTCCCCGGCAAGATCGGTCTGCGTTCCCTGGTGGGCGAAGTGCCGGTCGGCGGCCCCCGTCCGCATCGCGTCGGCGGCCTCCATGACGTCCTGTGTCCACTGCCTTCGGTCGTGGAGCAGTTCGGCGAGGGCCTGGGACTTGAGCCGGTCTTCCGACGCCGTTTCCGCCGAAGACTGGTTCTGGTTTTGGGTTTGGAACTCGTAGATCTGGTCGTCGAGCCGGCCGGTAATCTGCTCCCTAGCCAGGGTGGACAGGTCGGTGAGCCTGGCGACGAAGTCGCCGACGAACTGCCCGGCCTCATCCTGCACAGCCTGGAAGTCGGAGCGCGCTTGGTCGAGCTGTCCCTGCAATCGTAGCAACTCGTCCTGCGGCGGCGGTGGTGGCACTTGCCCGGCCTTGCTTGCCAGCTCGTCTTCCAGCACCCGTATTCCGGCCTGCAGCCCCGCGACCTGGATGTCCTCCGCCTGGCGGGCCAGTTCGATTTGCTCCAGCGTGCTCTGGAAGCTGCGCGAGCTGTCGCCCTCGACGCCGGGCCACTCGCGCCGCTTCGCCTCCAGCGCCTGCAGGAGTTCCTCGAGCTTCTGGATCTGTTCGCGGAGGGTCGCTGCGCTCGCCGTGAGCGCCCGCACGCGGTCCTGGAGCTGCCCCGTGTCGGCCCCGGCTTCCCCGCCGTCCAGCTTGGCCCGGTAGGCGTCGCGGAAGTGCTCGGCGCGGCCGAGGCGGTCCCGCATCTCCTGGAGCCGGTCGCGGAGGGCTTGGGCGCCGTTCCCGCGCACGTCGTGGAACATGTCGTTGAGACGGTCGCGCGTGCTGCGTACGAAGCCGTCGAGCCGCCGCGCCATCTCCGGGAACATGGCCTCGGCCCGCGCACCGCTCGCCGCGACCGCGTCGCGCAGGTCCTGGATGTCCCGGCTCCCCTCGTGGCTCTCGCGCAGCCGGTCGAGATGGCCGGCGAAGTCCGCCATCTTGGCGTTGAAGAAGGCCTCGGCCGCCGCCACGTCCTGCCCCCTGACACCCGTGCCCGTGTTTCCGCCTCCTGGGACCGCTCTCTCCCTGGCTTCCTGGAGGTCCGCTTGTAGCTTCTCGACCTCCTCATTCGCTTGTCGGAGGTCCGTTTGCAGCTGCGTGGTTTCGTCCCTGCGCCTCCGGACCTCGGCGTCGTTTATGTTGGTCTGCTCCCGCACTTCCTCTTCCAGTGAAGCCACGTTTTGTTGTGTCTTGATTAGTTCGTCGTTCTTTTCATTAAGCTTGTCGTTCAGTGCGGCAATGTCGTCTTTCACCCTGTCTAGCTCTTCCTCCTTTTTCTTAAGCTGCCACACTTGGTCTTCCAGAGCGGCGATTTCTCCATCCTTCGCTTTGGCTAACTCTCCGTCCTTTTCCTTCAGCTGCTGTAACTGGTCCTCCAGTGCAGCGATGTTCGTTTTTGCCTGGGTTAGCTCCTCTTCCTCTTCTTGGAGCTGCTCCAACTGTTTTTCCAGTACAGCGATGCCCGCTTTTGCATTGGTTAGCTCACCCTCCTTTTCCTGGAGCTGCCGCGCTTGGTTTTCCAGAGTGGCGGTGTTGTCATCCTTCGCCTTAGCTAACTCTCCCTCCTTCTCCTTGAGCTGCTGTAACTGGTCCTCCAGTGCAGTGACATTCCCTTTCGTCCGGGCTACCTTCCCTTCCTTTTCCCGGAGCTGCTCCAGTTGTTCCAATGCAGCGGCGGTCGCTTTCACCGTTGCTAGCTCCTCGTCCTTCTCCCTGAGCTGTTCCTCGAGCCGCCGAGTTGCCCCGCTGTCTGACTTCCTCGACGTCCCGCTCTGGCTGCGCCCGCATTGGCTGCCTTCGTTCTCCTCGTCTGAGTGCTGGCTGGGCTGGCTGGCGTTGCCGTTGAACTCGAAGTCCCCAAGGTCGTTTCTTCCCGTCCCGGTGGACGCGCGATCGTCGTTCGAGCCTCGTCGGGAGCCGAAGAGCGCACTCTCCCTTTCGATCTCTTGTATCTTCTCCTGGAGGCTGCTAATCTCATTGCGCGAGCTCTCTTCCAGGCCATTTTTCTCCCTTGTGAGGTTCTCGAGCTGCGTCCGGAGATTCTCGTTGTTCTCCTTGATGTTCTTGTTATCCGCCTCGGTGTCCCTGGCCACCTTGTTTACCGCCTCCCAGTTCACTCGCGCTTCGGCGAGTTGCCTGTCGACGGCACCCTTCTCTTCCTGCAACTTGTCGTATTGTCTGTTGATATTGTCTATCTCCTGTTTCGTCTTCTCGAGTTCCCTTTTCGTCTTCCCAAGTTCCCTGACGGACTCTTTCTGTGCGCTGAACGCAGCTTCCGCTTCTTCGACCCTCTTCTCCTTGTCCTTGACTTCCCTCCGCAGCTTCGCCATCCCCGCCTTGAAGATGTCCTCACGAGTTTTGGCTGCTTCTTCTTGCTCCTGGAGCGCCACCTGTCGCATCTCCTCTTTCTCGTCCCACATTTTTCGGTCCCGTTCGTGGTCCTCCTTCATGGGTCCCAAAGTCTCGTCGAACAAATCTCCTTTCCTATTCTTCAAGTCGGCTATCTGCTGCTCGAGCTTCTTCGCATTATCCGCGTTATCCTTGGCATCTTTCTTAAAGTCGTCCTTCTCGTTCTCTATTCTTGCGAGTCTGTCCGTGACGCCTTTAAACTTCCTAGTGAGCCATTCCTTGAGCTGGGCATCGTCGCTGGCGTCGATTCTGTCTTCCGTCAGATCGAGCTCCTGGATGGTCTTCTCAATGAACTCCTGATTCCTCTCCGAAACACACTGCCTCTTCCCCTCCCTCTCGGCCGTCTCTGTCTCCGTCTTTGTGTCTTTGCCCATGTCCGCCATATTGTCGCCGCGCAAGGCTTTGTGTATGGTAGTCGGTGGTTATCGCTTTGCAGCACTTTCACTCAACAGCATATACAACAAACAAATCGAGTATGAGGGAGTAATTAGCTCGAGGTTAGGGGGGAAAGTTACAGAGAGCCAACCCCTGAATAACAGAAACGACTCTGTTTCCCCTATGGTACAAAAAGGCCGAGTCGCGATATCTGCGTCCGGAACCCCCTTTGTGCCCCCTTTGTTTTCTCCGAACTATAATGGCCCTCGAAGGCCCTTTCACATGGCGAGAGAGGGCAGGGACACGAGTCCGGAAAAGTGTTGCTGAAAACAGGTAACAAGACGGTGGGTAATGGCGATCGATACGATCCAGGAGACGTGCTGCCAAGGCAGCCCGGGAAATATCCGGTCAGAAAGAAGCCGTTGTAACCAGCTTGTAAATGAAAGTCCGGCTGTAGGCACTGAACGAGACTTCTCGGTGGCTCCTACACTGTTACCATACCTTTTCAACCTACTCTTCGAGGAGAATGCCAGTGCGCGCATTAAGGCCAATGTGTCACGGCATGCATCATGCACCTAGGCCACTACACCTGGTTCCCATGTTCCCAGAAGGGATACTGATTCGAAACCGGTAATCTGGACTGTACACGGCTTTATATGGATATGCCCACTGCTGCTGGGACTCTGTCGACCCACCAGTGCCGTAACACACTGGATGATGCTGTTAGACTCACCCCAAATCGAAGTTGGGAGTATGAATACACAGTGACGAATTGGGTCTTTCTTGAGGCGATTGGTGTCAGTTGGGTATCTGTCATGCAAGCTCCCGTTCAGTGTACACACGTATTGTACGATAGTCCTAACCCAGGCGAGTCCACCGGATCCTCAACGCCTGCCTCCCGTTGGCAATGTTCCCCAGACATCGACGTAGTCATTTCTACATGTAGCACGGCTAGCTGTACCAACCTCTGGCACCAGGTCCTTGGTGACTCTGCTCCTTGCGGTGCTCTATAATGGACTCCGTGATGTCGAATGCGTCGATGACATCACGCCATGTCTGCATGTCTATGGACAACACCGCTTGTTGCTTTTGTGCACTGTGTTTGCCTCCGCCTGTATTGCCCTCCTGGCTGACCGGCTCTGTTTAGAAATATTAGCTTTCTGAGAATTAGTCGCCGGGGACAACTTACGCAAACTTGGTAGATCGTTATCGTCAAATTCAACTTGGATACGACCGTCGCGTATCAAGAAGCTGACGTAGAACATGTTCTCGACTGTCTGGCCGAAAGACTGGGGATTTACGACAAACTTCAGAAGGTCTATCCCGCCAGTGGACCGTAGTCCATATTTGCTCATCAGTCTCTCTTGTTCCTCGTCGCTGGCCCCCCTGTCGACGGCTGCTTCTACCTTGTCCTGGGCTTCACCGCAGACCTGTTCTAGTCGCTGGAGAATCTTGGAACAGATGGCCGTCAGGTCGTTTTTCTCGGACCGCTGAACATCCTTGGCATTCAGAATCTGCGGTCTCGTCTCTGTTAGGTTCCCCGGTCTGAATGGCGCACTTCGCTTGACCGCCTTGCGGACTTTCTTTTCCACGGAGAGGGGACCAAGAAGAAAGCCCAATGTTGCTGGGCGTCGGATATTAGGAAGACACGCGAAGCGGCCCAGGTGCTCCCAATTGAACATATCGCCCTCGTCACCAATCTCATCCTCATGGTCCTCGCCGACAGCCCCCCGATCGGGTCTCCTCCGCTGTTGTTGAGTAGAGGTCAATTCTGGCGCATCATCCTCTACTATGCCCGCGCCAAGCCTCATATACGTGATACATTTGGAGACAAACTCATCCACGTCAACGCCTTGAGCAATGTTGCCAGAGGTTAAGCGCACTGTCTTTCGGTATGACGCATCGACAGTGTTCACCAGGAGTCTAGAGTCGATGGTGGCTTCAGTAGTCTGTTTTATGCCGGCCGACAGCTCATTGGCTTTCCGCAGCGTCTCATGTAAGCCGGTGGAGTCCGGCTGAAGATACTCATCATTATTTTCTGTGAGGTCCCTGAGGAGATTCCGTAGGCCCCGCTGCACGTGGCGCTTCTCCTCTAGGGACTGATCCGGGTCGTATTGATTGGACTCATCATCGTCAATCTGGATCTCCGGCTCACGCGTACGCCGCCGAGAGCTGGATGGGGTAGGCCCACTAGTCAAGGCTCGTTTCCTCCTAGATGCACCCTCGGGCGCTTTGCCTTTGTCTCTCATGACCAAATTGCTGTGCCGATTCTCTTTGTTTGATGAGGAGCCCGGAGAATCGGGCTCCGGGGATGACAGTTGTGACGACATCGCTGGACCACTCCGTACGAAAGCTAGGAAGCACGCAAGGCGAGGCTGTGTATTAATGGCCCGGCAATTTGTCGAGAGTGCGAAGTCGCAAAGACGGATCAGTTTGCTTTTCGCTGTCTGAACCAAAGTGTCCCCCAAATGACACGTCGAAACTAGGGTCTTCCTTAATGCTATATTGCCCTTTCGCTGAGTGGTTCTGATTGAACTGTTGCGCGCGTCGCGGAAGATGAAGGAGACGCGACAAACAGTTTAATTGATCTCAAACCTGGCTTAGGCTGCCTGGTGTTTGGGGTCGAGGTACGTACCCAGCGGGCTTGGCATACCTGTTTGTGGCTTGACTGGGTTGTGGCTTAACTGCAAAGGTACAAGTTGTTCCTACATCTACGGGCTGGCATAACCTTGATGTTACTTATTCCTCTAGGAATATGAAATTCAGAAAAGGAACCTCGAACAAATGTTGAACAAATTTTAACATGTATCCGGAAAGCAACAATGTTTTGAGGACAAGAGTTATCTCCTGGCTCCCTAGGAGGTTACTATTGTCCCCATTCTGGCGATGTAGCCTGTAGCAACTGGTGTCGCAGGCTGACAGAATGTGGCGGTGATGCGGCTGTCCAAGTGGAACCAGAAATTTAAACTGTGGTTTAAGCTCGTGGTGCATGACCTATGCTAGCCAGTGGGGTCCATATTCATCAACTTGTGACTTTCCAGCTGCACACATCCACTGTATGACACTTAAGTTTGAAGCTCCAGCTCCCCATCTACCTATTTGTAGAGCCCTGTCATGTCGTCCCTGTAAAGCGAAACGGAACCGTCATGGACCATTGGTGTCAAAATGGAGCCCTTTTCATTCGGTACCTCCGAATCTCTGGACTATCCTGTCAGCATTCGCATGTAAGTCCGAGCTGGTGTGGATGGCTGAGACTGGAAATGCGTTGTTGACTGACATAGCGTCTGATACAGAATCAACCTCGAAGGTGAAGAGACGCCGCATCTGTACTCTACTTTATTACAAAGACCGGATCTCAGACATATTGGCTCAAGCCTAAGGTGCGTGTTGGATGCGGCCGGAATCTTCAGGACCACATCCTCCTAACTGCGCGTAATGTCTAGCCAGCATTCGGATCTCTACGTGACAGTCCAAGTTTGGGCTGGTTCGAAGCCGCTTACAGTCCCGGCTCAGACATCATACAAGGTTTTCCGAAACGAACGAAGGTGCGTTTGCCAGTCACTGGGAATGTTGGACACGGAACCCTAGCCGGCCGAGCCTTTATCACTAACACACGTCATAGATGGAATGAGTGGTTAAACCTACCGATACCCTACAAATCCCTTCCTTTGAACTCGTATCTTGCAATTACCATATGGGACCTGTCGCCAACTGGGGGTAAAGAAGCTCAGGGTCATGCCATCCCATTCGGAGGGACAACACTCCCTCTCTTCGATAAAGATAATCAGCTGCAGAAGGGCAGACAGAAATGCCTAGTCCACAGGAATAGACAAGCCGATGGCAATGATAACACAACCACTCCGTCCACTATTTCTAAGAGAAGGGCCGGTCCCAAGAAGGGTGATGCGACGCTAGAGGATAAGGAAGCCGAGGAACTGGAAAGGCTGGACAAGCTATTTAAGAAACATGAGATGAATGAAATACCTAGGGTCGAATGGCTAGATCAACTCGTATACCGAAACACTGAAAAGAGGGGGTTGAAAGCAGCGAGAAACTCGATCAAGTCCTCTCAGCGCACCTCGGGCCATGGCCATGAAGGAGCCGAAAATGGGCGACAAGAAGGGGTAGTAGACGGAGAGGATGGCGAGCCCCCGGAACTTGCGATATCGAGATTCATATTGAATATTGAACTTCCCCGCTTCGACTTCCCCGTTGTTTTCGCAGATCACGAATACCCGCCTCCGCCCATATCATCCTTACAACAACTTTCGGCCTCACAGTCGAATATCATTCTAAAACCTCCCCCGGAGGTATCCTATGGTCCCGGTATCAGAGGTCCCGGCGACACTGGCAAGGATGATAGTTATCGTTACGTCAGGTTATATGACCCCGAAGTTGGCGCAAAAGATAATCCTGCAGAAAGCAAGCATAGACGTCTCGTCAGAAGCCAACATCGCCATGGAATCCTTGATAAGGATCTCCGGCCTAACGCTAAAGTCCGTGATGAGCTGAACCAGATTATGTCTTACTCGCCGACTCACACTTTGCTGCCCGAAGAGAAAGATCTCGTGTGGAAATTTCGATATCATCTAACCAAGGATAAGCGCGCCCTGACAAAATTTGTGAAGTCCGTCAATTGGCAAGACCAGAGCGAATCAAAGCAGGCCATTCAGGCGCTGGGGAAATGGACAGAGATTGATGTGGATGATGCCCTGGAGCTCCTCGGCCCAACCTTTGATAACCCGGCCGTAAGAGCGTATGCCGTTGAGAGATTGAGAAAGGCAGACGACCATGAGCTGCTTCTCTATCTACTCCAGCTCGTCCAGGCCCTCAAATTCGAACACATATCAGCAGACTCAGGTCAGCCCACCGTGCAGACATCCTCCTTGGCGAACTTTCTCATTTCGAGGGCCGTTGAGAATTTCATCCTTGGGAACTATTTCTTCTGGTACCTTGGCGTCGAATACGATGATAGAAGCGAAGACCAGGGCGAGGAAGTGAGCAAGATGTACGCGAAGGTGCAGTACAATTTCATGCAAGAGCTGGAGAAACGCCCCGGTGGAACGGAGACAAGGACCACTCTGAAAAGACAGGCGGAGCTGGTGACGGTTTTATCGAAGATTTCGGCCGAAATCCAAGCTTCAAATTTGACGGTATCGAAGAAGGTCGAAAAGGTCAAATCCTTCCTCGCGGATCCGAAGAACGAAATCTTGTCAATCGACCCACCAATCCCTTTGCCGCTAGACCCGTCGGTGATGATTACCGGGGTCGTTCCAGAAGAAACACGAGTCTTCAAATCCTCCCTGTCGCCCATTATGGTGACGTTTAAGACAATATCCGGGAGCAAGTACCCTATCATTTTCAAGACGGGAGACGATCTGCGTCAGGATCAACTCGTGATCCAAATCATCACGCTCATGGATCAATTGCTCCAGAAGGAGAACCTGGATCTCAAGCTCTCGCCTTATAAGATTCTCGCGACCAGTACAACGGCGGGAGCGTCACAATTCGTCCCTTCGCAGACTTTTGCGGCTATCTCGTCGAAATACAGGAACAACCCAGCCCTGGCCTACCTAAGGCAGCACAATCCCGACGACCGTGCATACCTCGGTGTGCGCAAGGAAACGCTTGACACATACGTTAAGTCTTGTGCGGGGTACTGTGTCATTACATATATCCTCGGCGTCGGAGACCGTCATCTCGACAACCTGCTCCTCGCCCCCGACGGGCACTTCTTCCACGCCGACTTCGGATTCATCCTCGGGCGCGACCCGAAGCCCTTCGCGCCGGCGGTTAAACTCAGCAAGGAGATGGTGGACGCGATGGGCGGCTCGAACCCGCCAAGCGAGGCGTACCTGCAGTTCAAGCAGTACTGCTTCCTGGCCTTCACGGCGCTGCGCAAGTCGTCGAACCTGATCCTCAACCTGTTCAGCCTCATGGTGCACGCCAACATCCCAGACATCAAGGCCGAACCCGACAAAGCCGTCTTCAAGGTCAAGGAGCGGTTCCACCTCGATCTCAGTGAGGAGGACGCAATCCGCCATCTCGACGGCGTCTTGGAGGACAGCCTTAGCGGTATCATCCCCGTCGTCATCGACCGGTTGCATGATTTTGTGCAGGCTTGGAGAAACTAGGAGGAACTAGGCTAGAGTGCGCTGACGATTGTTTATGGAGTTTGTTATGGGCGGTGGGTAACTATAGTTACATCAGCGTATAGAAACATGTCCAGAGCATCGATGGTTGAATGGTACCATATTTGAATACTAGACTCGTGTTGGATCACGACTAGAGACCAGTCCTGCTAATACTCATGGTCTCAGAGGCCCATCAATGCCATTTCTTAAAATCTATACGCAACTGAAGATCGAATTAACTAGAGGATGCAAGCAGAGGCGGCTATAATCGGTATAGAATCAGTCACAGGATTCATCATGCAAGAATGACCTCTAAGCTAAACGTGTTACTCTTCTCCAAGCTGGGGTCTTGGTAGACTGTAAGACAGGCGGGAAAGAATTTTGCACCTGGGCCTGGGGAAACGACGCAGGATTGTTTAAACTACTTCTGTCTGTTTGGACCGGGAATGGACAATGTGGCGAAGGCATGTTACTGAAAAAGTCATGGATGTGCAATTGCGAGCGCGTGCGTTTGAGACGAGCTGATTGCTGTTATTATGTCTCGGAGGTTAAGTGAAGAGCCTGCTGCATCATTGTAAATGAATAGGCATCGATCGTAATGTTGTTGTTGGGCTTGCTGAGCCACAAAACCGTTTGTACTGGCTCCAGGCCCGTCCCTAATGATCTGACCACAGCCTGGCCCCCCGTTCCTGCATGAGGCAGCGGTGGCACATACCATCAGATCATTGCCAAAATTGACGCGGCGTGCCTGGATGCTCAAGTACATATGCAAGAGTCACAGGAAAAAGGGATGCCGGCCAATAGCGTAATATTTAGCTACGTGATATAGTGTTATTATACTGAATCGAACGTCTTGTCCGCTGCATTGCACATCATATAAATATATTTCAAGCCCTCTAAAGCTCGTGTCTCATCGGTCTCAGAACTGTCGTATAAAACACAGTTAAGATGTTAGTACTTAAGGGTTCCGACCGCAATGCCGATCGCAATGCAATCCGGACGGAACCCATGACCTGGAGCTCGTGGAAGAACTTCCATAGGCAGCCCATGGTCATGTCGTTGGTATAACTTTTTACATGCCGGTAGCAACTATTGTCCCGCCTTATGACATGTTACCAAATCCGCGTAGGTTTGGGCGGCAATGCGGGTGAGAGCTTAATCTGACGTGCAGCCATCTACGCCTAATCCGACGTCTTCGTCTAGCCCGGAAAGGATATAATTATTACAGACGCCAGATGAAGTCTTCTCCCTTTAAGGTTCTGTATGCTTTATAGCAGCCTGTGCTTAGCTGCTCTAAGCATACATTCATATGGCTACCAGGAGGTACGCATATTTAAAAGAACGAACTATCTTGTACAGGTACTTAAGGAGGAAGTTGTTCCTTGGAGAAGAGCAATTGTGGTTCTGAAACCCCGATATGCTGGCGGGGTTTCCATACTTACGTAAAATATACAAACTTCCAAATCGGGGCATCTCCATCTCCACCTTCGGAGCTTTCTCCAACAATGCTTGAATCAGGGTCCTGTATCGATTCTATCCTAATAAAGCGACTTCACCACACGCTCGTGACGTAGAATCCATTCTAGGCGGCGTCTCTAGCCAATGCGAGCCAGGCGTCCTTTTGACACCGAAATAGAAATCAATATCTGTCTCTACTTCGTACCAGTCAATGTCTTCCACTGCCGAATTGGACCCTTAAGCTCTTTGTTTCGTTTCTAACGTTAGCCAAGATGATCTATACCGTTTCGGTAATAAACGTGTAAGCATCACGGGGGTAGTACCGCCCCGAGAGTGAGCCCAGCCACTCCTTTGGAACCCCTACCCTTGCTTTGGACTTCGGCTCTCCCTCTCTCCACCAAACCAAGCCAAGCAGAGCAAAGCAAAGTCGACGCGCCACCTTTTCCCGTCTTCTCCCTCTCCAAACTGCCCGTTGCCTTTCCGTGCTCTTAATTACTAGCTGCTTTCAGTTGTTTGCTGAAACTGCTGATGCACTTCCGAGTTACTAGCTCTAATAGCAATCGGATACCTACTGTTTCTGGCTTATGAGGGGTTGTTCGATCTTCGTTACATTCTGTTCAGCCAAGACCCCAGAGACTGCCACCCAGCCCGAAGTTCCTCATTCGCTATTCGCTGCCGCATGTCAAAAGGGGGAATCGTCTTCTAGCGCGAAATCATCTTTTTGGCCTCCAAGTGACCATCCTGAGTCCAGGCCAATTTCTTTTGGGTCAGGTCCTTCACCCTACTAGGTCGTTCCCCGGATCAGTCCGTGTTGTCCTTCGTTATACATGACCTGGAACTTGGCTCGAATCCGAGTGATAACTTCCATACACGCTGCGGCCCAAGGCATACATACACGTACGCCCCATCGCGCAATCTAAAGTCCGCTTTGGTCCACCTGACGTATCCTCCAAGCCACTGATCACCCTACTCGACTGCTCAACGTCAAACCGCCAATATGCCAAAACCGAATAGCTCAAATGGCGGTGGCGAGGCCGCCAGATCGTCATTCACGAAGCGCTTTGAACTACCTGCCCTGGACTTTAAGTTCGGTTCTCTGACGGAGGGCACGAACATCCCACCGCCGTTACCCTCGCCAGTGGAAAAGGTCCCGACACCACCAAAAACACCAGTAGAGGCGCAGAAGCCAGCTGTACAGGAGGAGAAGACCGAGAAGACCAACGGTCATTTCAATGGTAGTGAGAGACCCCCCAAGCCCGATATTGCCACACCGCCCTTCACCTATGCTGGCGTAAAACGCCCCGCGGAAGATGGCCCGGCGTCGCCTACTGGATCGAGTCGAGGCAGTCTCCGACGTCTGCTGAGCATGTCATTATTGAACAAGACTTACGATGAACAAGCACCCCCTCCTTCTTCTCATGAACAAAGCGGATCAAGGCCCCCGAGCCGGACGACGACGAGTACCATGACCGAGGAGAAAAAGTCGAGGCGTACCAGCGGATGGTTCCGCCGTTTACGGAGTCAGGATCATTCGGGTCTCGGCGCGAGCCATAGTAGCGAAAACAAGAGAATGAGCCAGCAATTCATACAAACCACACCGCCGAAGCCTGCCGGCCCACCTCCGCCGATGATCCCGGAGCTCAGCGCACTCGGGACCAAGGTCGATACTAGTATCGGCGACGACATATTTAAGGGAATCAAGTGACCCCAGATTGAGAAGAAAAAAGACGAAGTCGAAAATGTCAGATCTGGGCCGAGGATGTAGTCCCCCGCGCATAATATTACGGTTCGGTCCGGAGACTTGGGATGCCATATCGGGGAAATACTCCACTATTGCATAAAGATGGCTGGCCCCTATTTCTCCACCAGTGTTCATTATTTCAGCTTTTTTCTTTTTCTTTCTTCCACATCGAGAGGAGGCGACGCGAGAGCTTTTTGGAGACGGTCGCGAACTGGCAGATCTAGATACCCAGCTCTTTCATGAGCTCATTCACCGACACACTTGGTCGACTTTCCTTCCTTCATATTCGTCTTCACGTTACTAATCCTACAGCACACCGACCCGACCACTACTATTCTACGCGCGCGACTGTTTATACGGCGAAAACATTTAGTTTGAAGACCACTATTTCATGTACGGCTATGCATCTCAGCTTTGTGTGTACACACCTTCTTTGGGGCCATTGAAGGAGAAGATCGAAGAAACTTGGCATGCTTGAGTCGGTGGCTGTTTGTTGGTCTGAAAATATCGGCTTTTTTCGTTGGAAAGGGAGAAAGGAGAGGAACGCGGTGTCGTCGCATTCAGATTGGGGAAATTCGTCAACGGGGGAAGAGAAGAGAGAAGCGATCACCACCACTAGTCATCAATATCCGCTGATACGTTGCTTACGGGATACGAGAGCAAAAGACCCTTACGTCGCTTCTCTGCTTGAATGATATTTACCTTATGCTTTTTGTGGATTTTGACTGACAGGCCCTGAATACAAAAAGCGTCTTTGATTTCCTCTGTTTCGCACTAGTTCCGGAAGCAATCTTGGGCATGCTTCTTACTATATGAAGCAAGGCTATTTCTTTTCCTTTTGGTATCTACTAGCTATCTGACCTCGCATTCCATGGACGCACAAAACTCTTATCCCCGAAAGTCATCCATCATCTGTGTAGGTGCTGAGTTTCTAACCTCAGCCAATCGTAAATCTTCCGGTAGTGGGCTTGCATTAGATCGATATCTCGGTGTCCACCACGCAGCGCCCACAAAGTTCACACGCAGCCCACGCATACCCAGCCCAGGGGGGTGGCCGGCGGAGCTTCCTGGCCGTTTGATTTGCCGAAAGGTCAAGGGGTGGAAGCGGAGTCCCCCGGTGGAACAGTGGAAACGGCTTAAGCCATAACGTCATACATTAGTAGCTCGCCGATGCGGACTTGAATTCACCGGAAAGAAAGCTCTCTTAACTTAGCTATTGAGGAAAGTCCCGTCCGGCCGGCAAAAAGGCTCCAAGTTAAACCGCACCACCCACACACTCTCTACCCACCCTCCGAGTCTGAAGTTACTTCGACATATCACACAAACACATCAATCGATTGGGTAAACGACCATTGAGTGAGCGATAGAATACAAAACCCCACCATGCTCGCAGCACGGCCGTTCAGGTCCCAAGGAGCTGCGGTCGCTTCGCTACTGAGGAGATCCGCCCGCCGACCGATTACGCCGCAATGTCTTGCAACGGCGGCCGGCGGCGGCGCGAGGGTCTCGACCCCGCTGATGGCCGTCCGCCACAAGTCTGGGCCGTATGGGTACACGCAGGCCAAGTCGTTGGTGTTCAGTAAGTTCGGCGAGCCGAGCGATGTCCTCAAGTAAGTGCGTCTATCTTGGCTATCTAGTCGGTCTGTGTCCACACGTCGATCTGTCCATTACCGCATTCACCTACTTGCTGCGAAGGAGATGTGCTAGCATAGCATATGGCATATACAAAACACAGAACCCCCACCTAAGAAACTTACCAGACAGCTAGCTAACCAGCCCCCGCCGGCTAGACTACACACGCACTCGATCTCGCCGACACTGCCCTCTTCCTCGGTCCTCCTGCGCGCCCTCGCGGCGCCCATAAACCCGGCGGACGTGAACACGATCCAGGGGACGTACGGCGCGAAGCCGTCCTTCAGTCCGCTAATCGGGACGACCGAGCCGTCGGCGATCCCGGGCAACGAGGGCGCCTTCGAGGTGCTGCAGTCGTCCTCGCCCGCCTTCCGGAGGGGCGACTGGGCAATCCCCGCGCGGACGGGCTTCGGCACCTGGCGCACGCACGCCGTGGCCGCCGCGGACGACCTGATCCGCGTCGAGCGCGAGGGCATCAACCGGCTGCAGGCCGCCACGGTGTCCGTCAACCCGTGCTCGGCGTACCGCATGCTGCGCGACTACGTCACCGACCCCGCGCCGCTGAGGGAGGGGGACTGGTTCATCCAGAACGGCGCCAACAGCGGCGTGGGCCGCGCCGCCATCCAGCTGGGCCGCCTCTGGGGCCTGCGCAGCATCAACGTGGTGCGCGCGCGGCCCACCCCGCGGGAGACGGACGCGCTGCGCGACGAGCTGCGCGCGCTCGGCGCCGCGCACGTCGTCACGGAAGACGAGCTGCTGGCGCGCGACTTCGGCGAGAAGGTCAGGGAGTGGACGTCGGACGCGGGCAGCGCCGGGATCAGGCTGGGCCTCAACTGCGTCGGCGGCAAGAGCGCGCAGGCGCTGGCCAGGGCGCTGGGCCGCGGCGGCACGCTGGTGACATACGGCGGCATGGCGCGGCAGCCGGCGCAGCTGCCGACGGGGCTGTTGATCTTCAAGGACGTACGGTTCCGCGGGTTCTGGCTCAGCCGCTGGGCCGACGCCGACCCGGCCGCCAAGGCGCGCACCGTCGCCGAGATCCTGGACCTGGTGAGGGAGGGCCGCCTCAGGGACGTCCCCGTCGTCGAGGTCCCCTGGGACTGGGACACCGAGGAGCAGACGCTCAAGGCGGCCGTGCAGGGGACCCTCGAGGGCTTCAGGGCCGGGAAGGGCATCTTTGTGTTTGGTGAGACGTGAGTGAGGCGGACGTATCAGGCAGGGAAGAACAGGCACGGATGGATGGGAGGGCTTTTGCTGAGAGCTTGGGAGCGAGTAGCTTCGAGTATTGTATATAGGGAAAGAACGGATCACGAAGTTGGCAGAGTATCGGACTGGCGGCAGCAGCCACTTACTGGGGAATTAGAACTCCGATGGAAACCGAGATCTGTGTACAGTCATACAACTCCTAATACGCCCTGTCGGACTTTTATGATATGCTTCTGGAATGCTTGTAGTAAAACTGCTATGCTGGTGAACTGTTAAGACCTTGAACAGTTCCCTTCGCCCAATAGTTGATACTGGGATATTTGCCCGTTTATCCATCCACCCCTGGGGTGACAATGCAGCGCCAATGAGAGGCAAATATGATATTCCGTTAACCCATTCCCTCCAAAGTTGAACGCCAGCCTTAAATGCCTAGGCATGAGTCGTCGCTGAACCAGAGGCGGTATTTCCCATTCTTCTGGCATCCCTAACATATCTGCTGGCTGTCCCATACTCTCTAATCTTCTGCCTCTCTATCCGCTTCTTAAAACCCCGCCGCTGCTTCGGGGGCTGCTGTACGGACCTGGCACGGTCGAATCGCGGACCGCTTTCCTATTAGGTGGGGATAGCATGCTCTTTAGTCCACGCCCTCGCCGTAGCAATGGCCTTGTTCTCGTCCTCCTTCCAGGCCTTCGCCACATCAGCCGCTAGGGGGTCGTCAGGGTTGGGGGCACCGAGGAGGGCCTGAATCGACAGGAGGATGGTGCGAATCTGGAGGGCCGGCGACCAGTTGTCTGCAAACGCATCACATTAGTTAGTCCAATCACGGGACTCCTAGCAAACGTTACGCGGAGTCGCCGGTCATCTTACTTTTGAGTACATCCAAGCAGATTCGGCCCAGTCGGTCGACGTTGGGATGATAGATCTTAGTGAGGAAGCGGATCTTCGGCGGCACCATGGGATAATCCTCTGTCAGAAACAGCTCGAGCTTGAATTTGCCCCCTACAGACAGGATCAGCATGGGATCCAGATTGCTCCAGTGTGGTGTAGGACGCACCCTCGTACGGTGATCCTTGTGGACCGTGGATCTCGACATCGAAATATCTGAGGTTATCCTCATGGGGAACAGCGCTGATACCCGGGACACTGCGGATGCATGTTAGATAATTCATTTCAGACAAGATTGGGACGTGGCAATGGCGGCGTTGCACTTACGGCTCAGTCATTAGCCGTTCCGTCTCCTTGACGATCCGTTTCGGCAAAGCCATCTTTACAAACGTAGGTCCAGATGACAAGCCTAGTATGGATGTTCTGGTTGCGGAGGACCACAGTCTTCAGACCGGAATCCCTCTCGGTGGGAATTCGCAGAGGTCGTTTACAAGGCTACGTTTATCAGAGACGACCGCCTGAATATGTTATCAGGAAAAGTAGAGACGGTGAACTCTCCGCAGCGGGGCAGACAGGTCAGCGGGAATAGAAGACGGGCTAGAGCTCAGATAAAGACGGCTTCTAGGTACTTCTATATAGAAGTAATGTCGGGGCTCGTGATATGAAATCGGAGATAAGGAATCAATGTAGTCAACAGTAATGTCTTAGGTAAGTAGATGCACGCGGGGGATCTTTGCTGTGCTCGTCTCGTCTCGTAAGATCTGAGTTAAATTGATGCAACACTGCACTGCCCCTCCAGGATCAGGTGGAGATAGAGCTGGGACATATGTATGTGAAACCAACGGTGAGGACGTCATTTGCATGGATGACGCCCGCCGCTGTTTCAGTATTTCCGAGCCGACGATCCAGCAGGATCCACGGCATCGGGGTGCCCACTGCCTACAACGGGAGCCGGGGCGCTCGGGCCACATCAGATCATAGGTACTCGAGGTGTAGCGTGCTTGTTAGCGTCTTTAGCGCCTTACGTATATGGCCTCTCGGTATCTGTACTGTATGTATCTGGCTTAAGCTCCCCCTGCATAAAGTCTACAATGGGTCATGATAGCTTCATCTCTCATCCACATCGCGGGTTGGCTGCAACCGTGTGTCCGCTTCAATGAAAAGAGCGGCTGCGTGAAATTTGAATCGGCGACTCAAACAGCGCATGAGTGGTCAGATGGATCCTGCTGAGGATTAATGGTATGTCTAGCACGGGGACATGATGAGATGCCTGCCGTTCACCCAATGCCGCAAAAAAAAATTCATTAGGTCTTGGTCACCTGAACTGGGTGCAAAAAAGCCACGATGCCTTCCACATTAAATCAAGCTTTCGACGTGTCAAAGAAAGGGAAGGTGCTTAAGTCGGCTTACGACAGCGACACTTTTGATGTTGATGGGACAATACATGTGGCCGGCCTTGTTGGTTCAGCTACCATATCGCCATCTGGTCGCGACATTGCTCTTGCCTCGTGAGCTACTCTATTCTACGCAGGTTCAAAAAGATGTTGCTGACACTATCTGCAAAGACCGGAAGGTCTTTCCATCATCGATCTCGATTCTCCATATAGTCCACCGAGAAAGCTCAGCAGCCATGGTTCGCCTTGGCTGGTAGTCGACGTTCAGTGGTCACCTTTCGCGGCCCGTGACTACTGGGTGGCATCTACAGCAAACCATCGATGCCTCGTATGGAATCTCAATCTGAGGGAAGACTCGGCTACAGGAGCCATCGAGCATTCTCTCCAGGGCCACAGCAGAGCGATCACGGACATCAACTTCTCTGCGCATCATCCCGATTTCCTCGCTACGTGCGCGGTGGACGGTTATGTGCATTCCTGGGATCTCCGAAAGCCGAGACAGCCTGTCCTGACCTTCTGCGACTGGCTGGCCGGAGCAACCCAAGTCAAATACAACCGTCAGGATAATCATATTCTCGCATCGTCTCACGACAGGTGGTTACATATCTGGGATGAAAGGAAGCCATCGACCCCTCTGAAGTCGATTAGTGCGCACACCTCCAAGATCTATGGGCTCGACTGGAATCGCACTAGCTCGACTGGCATTGCCACGTGTTCTCTCGACAAGAGCATCAAGCTGTGGGACTACGAGGCTTCCGACAAACCGGAGAGAATAATCCAGACCAGCTTCCCGGTATGGCGCGCTCGTTATACTCCATTCGGATGGGGTTTACTTGCCATGCCACAGAACGACCCCGGTAACCTCTATTTGTATGACAGGCGGCTTCGTGAAGATGGACCCCGAGATGGCCCCGTTGAACCTGTAAAGGTGTTCCCTGGCCCCGCGAGCTGTAAAGCCAAGGAGTTTCTCTGGCGTAGCCGCGGTGGGATAACCGACGACGGAATCGACAACCGAGAATTTCAACTTGTCTCCTGGGGCGAGGACAACGAGCTGCGTCTCCATAGGGTCGATCCAGACGTCCTCGAATCTATCGGTCACATCAAAGGAGGCCCGGCCCTGAGGAAATTCAATTTAACCCGAAAAGGCGCTACCTATAAGACTTTCAGGACCGTCGACGACAGTCCGATGGAAAGGAGAACGGCCACGATGAGCGATCCGCATCCGGGCAGTGGCGGGGGACAGTATCGTCGAAATGTTTACATCTCAGGGATGCAGACCATGCCATCCTACTATTCTTGCCCCGGCACTGCATCGGCGTGGAGAGGCCTGTCAATGAGAGCGAAATCCAAGACTGGGAAACCCAGCGATCGCAGTCGCGACCAGCTCGGCTGGATGAAAGGCATTATGATGAGTAAGAAACGGATATCGCGTGGAATCGACTCGCCCCAGAGAAAAGATTCCAAAGACTCGTCAATGTTGGGCCCCGGGTTTCACGACAACCACTGGGGAGACCCGGAGACGGTACAAGAAGAGATCCTTCGCGTCAGCCAGCAGCTGCCTAATGTGCACTGGGAAGATGTGGATATGGACAAGCTCACCTTAAAGGCTTCTCTGGAGGGCCCATGGGGTGCAGATAACAGTGCCATCTACATAACAGTCCATGTGGACATCCCTCACAACTATCCGAAGTCGAGGCCCCCGAGATTCCTAATCGAAAAGACGGCCTTAATGTCGGAGCAGACACATAAGAAACTTGATCGGGATGTTCAGCAGCTGGCAAACCAGTTCTCAAAGAGGCGGCAGAACTGCCTCGAAGTCATTTTCAGCTACTTCCTAGGCGAGACCGACTTGTCGAACAGTGACTCGTTCTTTAAGAACGTGAGAGATCTGGATGACTATCTTGACGGGCTCGCGGATGAGAGCTCAAGCGAGGACGATGATGATATCCCTGCCGGAGGTTCAGCCTCCTTATCTCAAGAGCTGACCGCTAGTATGGAGCTTGATGCGACCCTCGCCCCTGGCAACCGAGCTGCTATACCACCGGACCCGTGTCGGTGCGGAGCGCGGTTCTCGAACGACGGCAGACTTGTCTGCTTCTTCCCGAGCAAAGAGGCGAAGAATCAACTATTCAGCCACTCAGATGCTTACAAGGAGCGGCCGAAAGACGAACCGACCTTTGCAGGTTTCGGCAGGCTCCAGCCGGACCCTACGCCACCGAGGCGAAGAGGCGTCCAAGATGAGACTTCTGCGACTGAGGACCAGTCAGACACCGACGAGTCCAGCAGCTCGTCCACGAGTTCCAGTGACTCCGAGACTACTTACATGCACAAAATCAACATGTGGTATCTTCCCGGACGGCGTCTCAGAAAGGCGTTTAGCGGCACTCTCTCCCTGCACTCAAGCGGTGGAGGCACCGGAATCGGCACCGGAACCGGAACAGGTACCAGTAGAAGACGCCCTGCAAAACCAAAGAACATCCTATCCATACACAACTTTTCCCGTGAACTACCTTCCCAACCAAAATTTGCCCAAGAATATTGTATTTTCGGCGATGGTGCCGCAGTCTGCGAGCACAATGCAAAGGTCGCTGAGAAGTATGGCCGCCCGGACCTTGTGGACGTCTGGAGGTATGCTGCTCTACTCCTCCGGAAAGACATCCCGCTCGAGCTATTGGACCATGGACACCACAATGCGTCAATCTTGGTCATCGCCAAAGACGCCGTAGCACGGTCCAAAGAGGAACGGTTGGGCACAAGCAATGCAGGCGACGATGTCCTTACAGGTCGCGTGAAATGGGGTGAACATCCTCTTGCGAAAGAGCTGGTACGCGAACTTTTCAATTACTTCGAGAGCATAGCCGATATACAGATGCTTGCCATGCTTTCGTGCATATTCATCGAGTCGATCACTGGAGACGGCGCGACTGCTTATGCGGAATCGCGCCTCTCCCAGCCGGAGACGCCACTGGCCATGAAAGCGCCTGCGTTCTCGTTGGGCTATTTCCCCACCGACGCATCGTTATGGCATTCTAGCTCTAGACCGCTTTATAACTCGGCATTCTCGACCCCCAAGACCGCACATACTCCTATCCATATCCCGGGATCTTATGGATCCGACAGAGGAGCGTGGGAAGGTGATCCTGGTTCGAACTCTTATTCATGCGGTGAGACTCCACCAAGCAGGACTCCTCGCGATATTCTCTCGGATGGCGATCCTACTCAGAGTTTATCTACATCCCCGAACAACAAATTGTTGCACCGCGCTAGCAACGCCCTATCCTCAGCTTCGGGTTTTGCGGCCAGCTTCCCCAGGGCTTTCGCGAACGTGGCATCCACATCGCCTCCGAGCCGCAAGCGACAAAGCCCGGGTGAGAATTTCTTGGCCAACCTTGCCCCTTCGAACATAACATGGGGCGGGTCGACCATCTTAGGGCCTACATCTGAACCCTCGGCAACCGCCCGCAATTCTCTCAGCGATGACGAGGCGCGACGAGACAATCCTCTATCACTCGTATGTTACGGCATATCCACCGAGGTGGAAGACCAATCCATCTTCGACGACGACGGTTGGCTTACGACACCCCTCCTTGAACCCGCTCGCGATGCCATCTTTGCAAGTTATCGTCGTGCATACGCCGAGATGCTACAGATGTGGGGTCAGCCTCTCGCTCGACTTGAGATCCTGAAGTTCAACGTCCTGAAGGAAGATCCGGACGGCACGACTCTGGACCCATTTGGAAGCTGGAGCGCCAGAGGGGACAGTTATCACGACTCGTACCACAGCCCTGATAGCGTGAGCCAAGCTTCACAATCCTACCACGGCGGCGCCCCTAATATCGTCCTCGGCAAGAAAGAACAGTTGCAGGCAGTGATCAATTCCGGTCGTGGCATCGACGTCAAGGGACTTTGCCGTGTCCATGAGACGCAACTAGAACCGATGCAATCCACACATCCGAGCGCGAAGGTCGGTGGTGCCGTAGGAACCTGTGAACGCTGCAAGCGCACGCAGACGCAGCTCATGTGCGTCTATTGCCGCGAACCCATCGACGCACTATATTGTCCGTGTCTGACTTGCGGCTGCGCCACCCACGAGTCGTGCCTCGCGGAGTGGTACGCGGCAGACGAGACGGAGTGCCCAGCGGGCGACGAGTGCCGCTGCGTAGAGCACGCGAGCGAGGGCGTAGTCGAGACCTACGCCGCCATAATGGGTGCTGTGCGACAACAGAGCAGGGTCCGCAAGCCCTCAGACGAGAAATCGGATGTCACCGGAGGAGGCCGCCCGAGCTTCGAGAAGAACTACTGGGGAAAGGTGGCCGGCGGCGCGAACATCCCCTCCGCCAACGGTCAGGGAGAGCCCATGGAGCGCTCCCAGTCCCACATGCCGCTGTCCGCTGCTAAGTTCAGCCTGGGCACCCGGCTGAGGAAGTCCGCCGGGGAGTGGGGGAGCACGACGTCGCTGCGTAAGAAGTCGACGCCAACGAGCTCAACCCTCGGCAGGGGCGGATGAATGGAGTGTGGAGTGTGAATGTGAAAGGTGGAACGGAAACGTGTGCGTTGGTGATGGACCCCCGTGCCACGATTGGCTGTGCTTCCGGATCTAGTGCTCGAGCTCAAGATTTTGTTCGGGCGGCCCGACTGATGTTGGATGTGATACAACGTTCGTCCCTGAGAAGCCAGCCTATTTTTTGTCTGTCCCCAAAATTGGGCGCCTGATCGTATTACTAACTAGCAGTATGCTTGCTGTCTTTGTATGGATAGGTAATTCAGAAGGCAGTAGGGTTGGTTCGGCGGTCGTCGTCGGATCTGAACGCCGCGGCCGCTTTTGCTTGGCTACATGCACATGCGTTACACCTACCGGAGCCGGACTTATGTGCTTGTGGTAGATGGTATATGCGTACGTGCCTATGTGTGACTGTGACCCTGGAATGTTCGCGCGACTTGACCGAACTATCCGAGATCCTGCGTAACCGGGGACGCCGTCCGTCCGCCGCATCTGCCATTGAGGACATTTGCCATACGGAGCTAGGCTTGAAAATATCTACGGCACGGCGAACTAATAATGGGAACCGTAAGAGCAAAGAAAGACGCTCGTGATATCGTGGAACTGAATTAACCTATACCTCGTATTATGTATACCGACCACGCCTAAGCCGCTCCCATTCTCCTCCCTACTTTCGTCTGTCCCCATTAATTCCACCGCTAAGAGAACACAAAGAAACCAAGTTCAATCGTCTCCGTATTCGCAATGCCCCCTGAATCCCGCCGCGCAAATCCTCGTTTTTCGATCACCACACTGGGTCCCTAGCTGAAGAAACTTAACAATAGGCCTAGCAAGGCATCATACCACCACAACCCGTCGCCGGACGTACTCCTCCGTGATACACCAACGCCACGCACCCACAACACCAAGCATACACAAGCACAGACGTACACACATGGATAACTTGTATCACGCAACGCACGTCCGTCCATCCCACGCTCGGCCATCGGAGATACAGTCCACAGCCTATACCTGCGGAATGCACTCGCACATCTGCCTGCACCGACTCGTCGGGTCGTAGTGGCAATTGCACGACGGCGACCCATCGCAGAAACACAGGCCGCCGCAGAGGACCTGGAGCGCGCCTCCCATGCACTCCATGGTCCAGGCCGTGGGCCGCGGGGTCGGCGGCAGGGCCGATGTCGAGTTAGGGGGAAGGGTTTCACTCGTGCTGGTTGTGAGCGTCGTGTCGACTGCTGTGCCGTTGACCCACTTGTGTGCTGTGGCGTTGACCCGCATGGGCGCTGCTGGCGATGCGGCGGCGGCGGTGACGGCGAGGAGAAGGACGGTGATGGAGGAAGAGGGCATGTACTGGGACGGGAGAGTGGTAAGTTAGGGATAGGACACGGGAGGAAGGCTGGTGTATGGGTGCGTGGACTTGCCTTCATCGTGCGTGTGATTCAGGGGTGATTCCCGGGTAGGATGAGCGAGCGAGGCGAGTCTTCTCGAGTGGGATGGACGAATTCAAGGCGGGTATCCGACGGGTATAACTGCTGTGTACGCAGTATGGGAAATCAGAAATCTACCATTGATCAATTGTCAGAGAGAAATCTGTAGATGACTTGTACGTCGGGATGGTGGGTTAGGCCATCTTTGGAAACTCGTATAAACAAGCTTGGTAGGGCCTGCCCCGGCCCACAGCACTTACCTCTTATACACCGTACGTACTACAGTCTTCTCGATAAGGAAGGAGATCAAGGACGCCTTCTTTTCGATAAGACCTATATAGAAGTCTTCACATCACCAATGCATCAAGAATTGTTCGTCCTCGACGGCCTAGTCCACAGAGAGTCCGAGACGACCGGGCCGCTTTAAGTAGCCCGCAAATATACCCCCCTTACTTAGATCGATTAAGGGCCACAGGACTATCTGCCTAGAGAGCCACCTAGTACATCAACTCATATACACATGATCTGTCAATCCGACGACGTAACGAATTCGTCCGTCCGATCTCAAAGGGCTGCGTATATCCGGTCCAGCAAACAACACAAGCACAGCCAGCAAGCAAGGCCGGCACGTAACACACACGTAACACCACGCACGGAGCCAGATGCACCCTCATGCTCGGACACCCCGACGTGACGTAGCTTGTAAACATTTTCCACTCCGGGAAAGGGAGGCGTATGCCCGTTCGACTATCTAGTGCTGCCGGTACTTTCCCCAATTTTACCCGGACGCCACGGAGCGCCGATCACAGTAAGGACCCGTACCCGGTAGGTGCGAATGCAGGTACTCGATCGAGTGGCTCGTCTAGTCTGTCCCCATCCCTTTGCCAGAAGACTGCGTGCGACGTACGCGCGAAGCGATGTAACGTGAGTTGACGGGATCGGCGGCGGCAGTCAGAATTCTACCTCATTAACTGCCTACGTGTAGTGCTCTGCGTACGGCCGATCCCCAGGTGATTGGACACCCGGATAAGGCGATCGTACGGATAGCGGAACGTCGTGGCTGCCGGCAGTCGCAAAACGTGGGCAGATGCATGGGCGCAGGGGAAGCAACTGGCCGCATACAGGGGTCGATCTGTCTATCTTAAACTGGGTGGTGGGTACGGGTTGTCCGATGCTTCATTGCGTTCGGATTTGTTTGACCCATTGCAAGGCGTCTTTCACCTGCCGTGACATTTTTTGGAAGCAAATCCCTCACGGTCTCGGACTAGAGGCGTTAGGAGACTGAACTTTGGTAATTGGATGGATACTGAGCAGCTTATGCAAAAAGTATCCTGCAAGCCATGTATACCAAGGTAGGTAGTAACAGAAGCACAGATATCTTACGGGTCGATCTTATTGTGGAAGGGTAGAACAGAACTAGATCCTAAGAGCGATTTTAGCTGCTTTGCTTGCAATGGGTATCAACAGGTATGATCTTATAATGACGTTTCAACGCCTTAGAAACATCTCGGAGGCTAAATGTATGCCGGAAATTTGAGAACCGAGAAGGCCCCATCAGCCGAGCGGAATTAGAGCAACGGGTCGTTTGTCTCGAACTGTAAATGAACCGGCAGTATACCCCATGTCGAATCCAGGTATGTTCTAATCGTGCATCGAACCCCTGAGACCTGGACCAAAAACCAGCATACGGCCGCTTCTCCGAGGAAATACACTGAGCCCCTTTGCCAACAGTCCTACAAGAAATCAACAGACAGTCCTATGGATGCCGCCCGCCAACCTCTTCCCCTCCTCCCGGAGCTCCCTGGACCCCTCGCGTGCCTCGTCCTTGAGCTTGCGGACGGCGCCCGACTGGCCCGCGGGGCGCTGATCCCTGAGGATGTCGAGGTCCTGACGGTCGTTGGCCATGAGGCTCTCGGTGACGGAGACGAGGTCGGAGATGAGGCGGTCGAGGAGGTCGAAGCTCATGTTCTCGCGGACGCAGATGCGCAGGATCTCGGTCTCGTCCTCGCCAGGCGGCAGCGCGTAGTTGGGGATGATCCACTGCCGCGCCCGCATGAGCAGCGACACCGATTCCTGCTTGACGTGCGGGAACTCGCGCCGGAACTCGTCCGAGAACCGGAACGACACGACGGGTAGGCCGGCCACGTAGTTGGCCGAGGTCTCGCCCTCCTCGCCGAGGACCGCCGTCTTCGCCTCCGTCAGTGCTCCTCGCACTGCAGATGCCTTGCGGTGGATGTCCGAGAGACACGTGTACCACTTAGTGGCTTCGAGGCTCTTCGATAAGACGCGCGCGTTGCGGAGGCAGTTCTCCATGATTTCGCGGTAGCCCTCGAAGCCGAGGTGGACGAGGTTATAGTACTGAACGATGACGTGCGCGCCTGGCCGAGAAAAGTTGAGCGTGAACGACTTCTCGGTCCCTCCCAGGTAGTGAAGTTCGAAGATGAGGTGCTGCGGAAGGAAAGCTTCGTCACGCCAGATTATCCAGCCAACACCGGCCGTGACTAGACCGTACTTGTGACCGGAGGCATTGATCGACTTGACACGAGGAAGCTCAAAGCTCCTGGAACAGGGGTCAGCATGAGGCTGCTTTAGACAAAAGACGCGGACACTGACCATTTAGGCCCGCCCGCTTGAGCATAAGTGAATGGTGCGACGAAGCCACCTGAAGCGGCATCGACATGGATCGGGACATCGATTCCTGTTCTCTCTTCAAACTCATCGAGGACCTTGGATATCTCCTCTACGGGTTCATAGTGACCTAGAAGATTCAGTGTTAGCGGTCTTGTCTTTCTTAATACTGCTCGGTTAACCTTCTTGTGCCACTAATTGGCAGTCCGATGGACGTGTTCCAAGTTAAATAGCCCTTAATGCCTAGTGGAGATTTATGGCCACATCTACCAGTATAAATTGGCAGCAGCAAATGGCTCATAAAATCGCTTACCCGTGTAGGTACTTCCCAGAATCACGAACACGCCAATCGTGTTCTCATCGACGTTCTCCCTGACCGGATCCGGGTCGAGGCGATAGTCGCTCTTCTTGGAAACCGGCAAGATGCGGGCCTCGACGTCGAAATAGCGGGCGAACTTGAGGAGCGCCACTTGCGCGTTGGCGCCCATGATGATGTTCGGCTTCAGGGTATCCTTGCCCTGGGCCTGGCGGCGCTCCTGCCAGCGACGCTTCATGGCGAGGCCGCCTAGCTGGACGGCCTCGGAGGAGCCCGTCGTGGCAGAGCCGACGGCCTTCTCGCCCCCGCTCTGGGAGCCGCCCCATAGCTTAGCGAGCATGCTGATGCAGCGCTCGTGGATCGATAGCATGGCCGGGTACTCATCGTTGTCGGCAAGGTTCTTGTTGAGGTTCTCGGCCATGAGGGCCCCCGCTGTCGGCTCCAGGTAAGTGCCCACGAAGCTGGCCAGGTTCAGGTTCGGCCTGCCGTCGAGGTCCAGCTCGTCGCGGATCACCTGGTACACGGCGTCCGCCGGCGACCCCTCCCGCGGCATCTGGTACTTAGGCACGTCCAGCTTGCTGGCGTACTTGGTTGAATAGGGCGTCAGGTGAGAAGTCGTCATTTTCTCGCGAAGGCGCTGCCCGCCCTCAGTAAGGTGGGCATCGTGGAGACGCCCCACGAGCTCCTCCGGATCGATCTAGGACCGAGGTCAGCGGGATGTGGTAGAAGCCATCTAAGTGGAGTGTATGATCTTACATGGCGGGCCAACGACATGATCTCTGTTGTATTAGTGTGCCCAAAGAGGGGACGATGTAAGTGTGGTCGATTGAGTTTGAGCACCAGGTGAAGACAGTAGTAACATGCTCGATCCACGCGTTTATATGTAAGTAGGTACGTATGTGGCTTTGCCCAGTAAGAATCAGGTTTTGAAGCACTGCTCTCTATATCTAACGGGTAACAAAGCATGTTGACCTATTGAAGTTCGTACTGGACTGGCCGCGAGTCATAGTGGAGTGATGACATCATTATACTAATTCGTCACCACCATGAACACGACACAACTAACCTAGGACTACGAGTCATGTTTTCAAAACGCATAAAGTGCCCTTGTCTTCATATTTTTAGGTAAATGATCCTGGTTGAATATGAGGGGGAACCATGACTGTGGGTGACAGGACGGGGATCACTAATCAATACAAGCTTTTGTCTCCACATTTATATGTAGTACTAAGCCCCCCTATTTTGCGGTAAGAATCTGGGGCAAAACGTGACGTCGATGCACACTATAGGGTCGAAAACGTCTGCGCTATCACCTGTAATATTATGTTTACATGTCAGCTCCCGAGCTCGATAGTTTGCTTAAGGGGGCAGTATAGGTCGCCATAAATGGAAGCAAGAATGTAGCCGGCTTGCTGCTGACGTATGACTATGATGCTGAGCAGAGTCAATCGACCCTAGATTACAAAGTTTACAGGGTACATTATGCTCATTATCGTTGAGATCACGTTATTATGCTATGATGATCCTGCGGTACGTTGGAAACGTTCATGTGCAGAAGATAAGTGTGTATCTTTGGGTGGTGCTGATAAAATCATTAGACCTAGAGCGTGGCTGGGCCCCAGGGGATGCACCCAAACGTCGTTATTTCTCGTCCCGAGTGCAATAAACACTACGCCACCGAATATCCCTCCCACGAGAACATAGAAAGAAAGCTGTTAGCCGTTGAACCCCCATTGGTGCGTCATAGCGCGAGAGCCCAAAAACAGCAGCAACGACAAGCCCTAATCCTTCTAGCCTAGCAGCTATTAAATCGGCCGCCCCTTAACCCATGTCGGCAGGTATAAACCCATCCAAAAAACGGTGGAGTTCGCTTGTTATGCCTCTGTCCTCACAAGAACACGCTGCCGTCCTCACTGCTGGCCATCCTCCTCCGTCTACTACTAAGGAACATGTCGACCATTCTTTGGCCTCCTGTCTCGCGGGGGTCCCGACCCTACTCGGGCCTAATTGTGTCCGAATCCCTTTCACCGTACAGATCCCTGTCTGTTTCCGTTCGCGGACTAAAATTTTCGCTTTTCATGGGGGTTACGAGGATCCCCTTCCGCCTAGTGATCGCGGCGTTGCTTAATATTCCGAATTGCTTATCGACGGCGGCAGCAATACCAGGGCTTGGTGTTGTACCGGATTGATTCATAGCACGCGATTGCCTTCTAGGGAGCCTCGAGGCCAATCTACCAGATCCTCGGAGCTGATTGCCGCCTATAGAATTGAGGGACTGCACATGTGCTAGAGACCTTCGAGGTTTAGAGTTCGCCGGCGCGTACTTAGAGGACCCTATCGGAGTTTCGAATTGTCTGGAACCCGACTCAGCGCTTACAGGAGAAGGCGTAATTCGCAATACGTTTCTGGGAGGGATGGGAGGTGGTTGAGGTGCCTCATTTTCTTTGTCGGAGCTGGAAGGTTCAACTCTGGCCTCAGACATCGGATGGGGTAGATAAGTCGATCTCTTAGAACCGTGTACAGTTGACGCCACCATGGTATCTGGCCTTGTTGGTTGGTAAACGTCCAGCTGCCCACCCCCACCCCCATCCTCATCCTCGTCTGTGATCTGAGTCCGTTCGCGGATATGACGCGATGGCAGAGGCATCGATGATAACTTATGGTGAAGCCCTTTGCGTTCCGATCGCCCAGGAGACGCCTCGAGTTTAGACGCATTAGCAGACAACCAAGTCTTCCATTCCGCCGAACTAGTAGAGGATACGACGTGATTCTTTGGCGGAACAGGCGGAGCCGGCCGATATAAAGGGGGGTCGACGAATACGCTTGCCTCTCCATCCGTCTTACGTCGTTCTGGGAAATCCCCACCGGTAGATATGCTGTTACAAGACGAGTTCTTCGGCTGCTCTGAAGTGCAAGAGTATATGCTCTTAGCATATTGCATCTTCTTGTCTACCTCGGAATCACAGGTGCTGGGGCATCTCATTGGGAGATTAGCGAGGGACGGCACCCAAGGGTTGAACTCGGGCGATTTTGGCTCTGATAAATCGGCGGCTGCTTTTATTGACTCTTGAAGCGCCCGCCTGTATGGACTCGTTGTTCGAAATAAATGACAGGCTGGACTGCCGAAGAAGGCTGATTTATGCTCCGACAAGTGTCGTACCACATGGTGCTTCTCTCCTGTGCCAGGGCCAGCGAGCAGCTGACCGTATCTATGTTCGGTCTCGTGTGCCATGTCTGTTGAAGTGGTTGCAGCAGAAGGTGACGCTGTTTCGCTGAGTTGCTTGTTTTCCGTTCCATTATAGGCTTGGCTAGACTCGCCTCGAGTCTTAGGTCTGGAAGCGGTTATCGCGGTCTCGGCTGTTCTCATAGATTCATAGTCCGAGTCATTAGCGACGACCTGGCGAATCGTCGTAGGTGTCTCGAGCTCCCGATCTTCATGATTATAAGAGCTGCCTCTAGGTGGGACAGTTCCTGTTCTTCTGAGGTCTTCAATGCTTCGCTTCCGTCGCAAGTCACTGTTCTGGGGTTGTTTTTGCTTTCCGTTGACTCTCTTCATCAGCGCCGAGTATATTCTTTGCCCGTCTATATTTGTCACCGGTTTCGGCATTGGTTGCTGCACTGGAATAACACTAATATTTGGTTGTATGGAATTGTCGACAGCGGAAGCTCGCCTTGCCGAAGACGAACTGACATGTGTCCCGTTCTCCTTGATGATGGATAAACGCTGTCGTTCCCAATCTCTTTTAAGGCTATTCGTGCTGGTAACAGTGCTAACGTCAGAATTGCTCCAGCTAGTCGCGCGCGACCTCTCGTCAGAGACCTTCCTTTCACTTCTCAGGTTTTCAAGGCTCCCCTGACGAGAACGGAGCTGTTGATTAGACGGTATCGTATGAAGGGACGGTACGCCAGAAGTGACGTGGGTTAGAGCACCTTCCTCTGTTGGAGGTTCGGCAAGGAAGGCATGGACGATTCGGTTGGCGGGGCTTTCAATCTCCGCATTGTGTGTTGTCGATGCCTTGATCTGCTGCGGAGGGACTGCCATGTCGCCGGCATTGTCTCCCTTGCTGAGGCTCAAAATATTCTTGAGCTTGTGCTTGAAGCCTTGTGATACCTTCCGAGCCCTGTCTCGCAGACTGCCATCTTTGTGAACTTTTAAGCTCGTCGACTGGGGGGCGTTGCCTACGTCTCTTAAGCTCTTCCTGAAAACTTTGTCGCCTGTGAGCTTCAATCTACAGAACGTTGAGTCCTGGCTGATGGGAAATGCTGCATACTGATCGCGGCGGTTCCTTAGGAAGCTCATGGACTTTGGCGCCTTGAGTCTTGAGGGCGCCTTGTTCTCATCGGTTAGTGGAGCCATGCTTCCACTGGACGAAGGAAAGCCGTTAGTCATCGGGGCGAAGCGACGGTCGCTCTGAATTTCCGCTACTGCGCTTGGCTCTGAACTGGTGTACATGGACCTCGACTTACGGATTCGGCGGTAGGAGGATGGAACTGAAGCGATGTCGTCTTCAGGGGTGTAATACTCCTCGCTTGTAATGAGGGCATTAATATAGTCTCCAGCCGTACCCTTGGCGGCAGAAGCCATTCCAGGGTCCAAGGTACTGTTCTTGAATCGAGAATAAACGGTAGTTTCAGTGGTGCGAGCGCGACCAGGTCCAATGCCGCGGGCGGGCGTGACATCGCCAGTAGCCGTGCTGGCTTTGGCCATCGGAGGGTTCCTAGGTCGAATAAAACGAACGCTCTGCTGGCGTCGAAGCACTGGCTCCTCGTTGATGCACTCGTGAGGAGCATAGTCATTGCTGGAACCAGGTCTACCGTTGCTACGAGGGGACGGCCAGAGGGAAGCATCCATCCTGGATCTGTCCCTGGCCCTTGCGAAGGCTCGTGTAGCTGCCGCCTGAGCATCACGTTCGGCCGTCTCCGGAAGGATATGTTCCAGGTGGACACTCTTCGCAGGCGATATTGACTTTCGGCGGTCAAGACTCTTCGAGGATCTTGTACTGTTTCGACGCTGCATGGGCGTGCTGAAGTCAATGGGGCCAGTTCCTTTGATGGTAATTTGATGTTAGGGAGTGGTTCGACTTGATATGTAGGCGCATACGTACCACAGGGAGGCCGGGAAGGCGACGGGTGCGAAACAAAACTGGAACGAACTAGTAAGCCGTGTCGAAGACAAAGCTAACCGAAAGCCTTGGTTGGATAAAAGAGTAGTAAATTTTGGATGGCGGTGATAGAGCTGAATTTCGAGAAATGCACCAAGTAAAATGGAGATATGCGAAGATGGGAGGAGTATGGGAAACCTGGCTAGGAAATGCTATAAGGTACTGGGAGGCAAACTACCGAAGTTCAGTTCCAAACATTGCCATAAATCGTCATGCGTTGATATTGACGAGCACCTTCCTATGTTTGGTTGTAGAAGTCGTCCCGACCCTATCGCCTTGCGATCCAGAAGGAGCGACACACGAGTTGGTAGGCAAGCCTCGTAAAGAGGCAGTTCAACCCCGTAACAGACCCCCTCTAGGCCTTGGAGGTCTCGAGGCTTCCGAGTCTCCTATACTCGCCATGGTACCTTTTCGAGAATTATTGGCATTCAGCTGTGCACGCCAGCCCTAGGCGATGTACCTCACATCATAAGCCCACGCGTTTCGGTCGTAACACACTTATACCGGAGGCCAAATACCATTGATGCTACGTCAAGACAGACTTAGGAGATAGTTAATGCAGCCCGAGAAACCCATGTTGTGAGTACAGTTAAGAGATCCGAGCAACCATATGCCAAAGAGGAAAAGTACCAATTCATTACTGCCTTTCCGTCAATCCACTAGTGCTAAGTCGTCACCCGTCTAGGCCCTTTCAGCAGGGCTCGTGACCATCAAGAATCCAAAGTTATTTATTCCCGGATCTCCTCGAAGAACTCCTTAAGTTCCTCATCAATGACCTCGTGGATCTTCTCAGAGAGCTTCTCAGTCTTCTCGGAGATGGAGGAGAAACCCTTGACAACCTTGCCAGAGACAACGTTGAAGTCCTGCTCGATTGCCTTCTCAAGCTCCTCGATGGTGATGGACTTCTCGGGGGTACCCTCGACCTCGTAGCCACCGTCCTCGACGATTTGCGAGTAGTTGGACTTGCCACCACCGTTGAAGGCGAGCAAGTTGGGCGTGTCCTTGGGGATATCGGAGAGAGCTCCCTTGGTGGCGATGCTGATGAGGTTCTTCTTGAGCTTCTCCGGAGCGATCTCGGCCATTCCATACTCGGAATCAGAGCTGGGCTGAAGGGAGAGGAAGTACGCCAGGAGACCAGCCAGATGAGGGGAAGCCATCGAAGTGCCCGAGATGGTGTTGATGGCCGTCTTGCTGCCAATCCAGGTAGACTGGATGCTGAGACCAGGGCCGAAGATGTCGACGCACTTGCCCCAGTTGGAGAAGTAGGCTCGGCTATCATCCAGGGCAGAGGCACCAACAGTGACAGCCTTGGTGGCAGCAGCAGGAGAGTAATTGCAGGCATCAGCATTGTCGTTGCCAGCGGCCACGGCGAAATTCAAACCAGCCTCGACGGCAGCGTTGACAGCCTGGTCCAGAGACGGGGACTTGCCACCACCCAGAGACATGTTGGCAGCGGAACCCTTGAAGCCCTTGCGCTTACCCTTCTTGGCAAGGTCAACCTGCTTCAGATGAGCTTCAGCAGCCCACTCAACTCCCTTCATCACGTCAGACATAGTGCCCGAGCCGTTAGACCGCAGGACCTTGACCGCGTAGATGTTGGCTTTCTTCGCAATACCGTATTTTTTGCCGCCCACGGTACCGGAGCAGTGAGTGCCATGACCGTTACCATCAATGTCCTGGTCGCCTGAAGGGATGGTCTTTCCCCACTTGGCACGGCCCTCGAAGTCCACATGCTCGATGTTGGTGCCGGTGTCAATTATATAGGCATCTACACCCTCACCGCCTTCTGCGGCGTAGAGATATTTGTTGTAGGTACCGAATGATAACGTGTCACGGTGCGAAACACGGGCGAGACCCCATGGGGCATTCTTCTCGAGTTCAGGGTCGGGGTCGGAGCCCATAGTGTGGACGATCGAGTCTCGCTCAATATATTCGACCTGTTAATATGTCCGAGTTAGCTTCAAGCTTTCATAACTAACCCAGAGGCTGTGAATAAGCATGGGAAACAAACGTACATCGGGGTGTCTCCGGAGCTCCTCGATAAGCGAGTCATCGAAATGGCCCGAGTAGCCCAAGAAATCGCTGCCGATCTTGTAGGTGTGGGCAAGACCACGGAAAACGTCGTCTGTAGTAGAAAAGATGTCGCGCTTCCGAAGCTCTATACGCTGCTGTTGACGGTCCGTATGGATCTGCTGGACCCAAGAGTGGTGGTCGGCAGCGGCAGAGTCGGTCACGTGCTTCTTGAATTTGACAATGTATGAATTGGGAACCTCTTCGGCCTCAGCTGACGAGATAACGGGGGCAGCCCCATCATGGATGGTCTCGTAGCTGAAGGATGGCGCTGCCGCAGCAGTATACGCCAGAGAGAGAGCGAGGGCGATCCGCATGATGGATAGGCTGTGCTGTTTCGTAGTCTGTGGGAATGCAGAAGCAACCAATTGATAAGTCTACCTGAGACTCAAGGCGCTCCGAAACAAGAAACAATCTAAGATAAAACTCGAAGAATCAAGCTAATGACTCCTCAGAGTTGGAATTCCACAAAGAGGATGATGGAGCTAAATGGATAATGAGGATGGAGATGGATGGGTTTGTTGATGAAGAAGGGAGAGATTAGAAAGAGGGAAGGCAAAGCTTAAGAAGCTCTTGCTATTGATGAAGGAACTGATAACGGTGGCGACGCACAGCTCAGCGGACGGCTGCCTTCCTTGTGGTCCAAGTGGTGGTGCGTGTGACGCATTGCTCGAGGATGGGAGGCGCAGGGCGACCTAGATAAGCCTAAATCGGTCTAGAGCTGTGGGGCTTACGGGGTTCAGCAGGCGCGTCGTAAGTCGCAAGCCCTTCCTGCCCCCCAGACTCGGGTAATAAGTCCCCAGCAAAAGAAGGTTAACCTGGTGAACTGTACGGAGTATGTACACCTCCTGCTCTAGGTACCTCCCGAGGTACACTGTAAGGGGTTTACCAAGGTTACCTCGCCTTATCCCCCCATGTCATGCTTGGAATCAGTGGCTCAACAACGTCCCCAAGCAGTCGACACCAGACAAGCGCGTCTCTCTTTTATCCACAATGATGAATCAACCATGTCAGACTTGCATTCCTTTTACGGTACCATATTAGGGAGTAGACATCTGAGATACTACGAGGTGGCCAGGCTAAATACATAATAGTGATGGTACGGAAGCATATCGACATGGGAATCCTGAGGTGTTTCCGGGGCGATCAATCAGACGGAGTTATTCAGCGTTAAGGGGTCATAAGCGCGATAAGAGATGGGGAACTCTCCACTCCATACATGCAAATAAGGTACCCGGACCTCCTGGCCTATCGACCACAGCCCTTTAACATGGCGGAATGCTGCAGCACACATGCATCACCCGAACCTGCAAGACTCTGGACCCTGAGACCCTTTTCAAATACTGTAGCTCTACCTGCTACGTCCCCGTATAACATAATCCGGCTTCGGTTATCACCAAGTACCATAGTCCTAGTTGATTCGAGTTGTTATCTTCTAGGTAGGTGTAGAGTACCAGTTTTGCCAAGAGTACCCGTAGCAGCATGCTGGTCACCTGAGCGTGTTGTTAAGAGCCTCGTTCAACGTTATCAAACGCGATGACGGAAATCTACAAGTGTTCTAAGTAAGCTATTATCCTTAGTAAGGCTTTCCCCGGCCCCGGCTGATTCGTCTCAAACTAACCTGAAGTTCCCCGACAAAAAGCGCCAATCAATTCAGTGGATCAAGGCTAGTGGGCCGGAGTCTTATCCATCCAATCACGCAAATTGGGACCTGCCGAGCAAGTGGAATCCGGTTTCGGTTTTCCCAATCTGCTATGTTGCAAGGGACCTTGATGATCATCACGTGTCATGCGGTTCTGGTACGCGTGTCTCAGAAGACAATTCAGCAAGCAATTTATGGTCTGGCATATGAGACTATATCTCAAAGAAGCGCTGGCGAGAAGTAGAACTTGATTAAGTCACACCAACCCGCGCGTTTTGTCCTTCATATTGCAGACTAGTGAGTCTACCGATGGGGTATCCGGTTTGCAGATAGCGAGCCGTCATCCTCGCTAATAACCATGTGCACCCTTTCAACTGGGGTAACGATATCTTAAGCCATATGCCTCTGGATTCTTAGTCTTCGCACATTATATCTGGTCTATCATTACTTCTAGGAATGAGAGAGGGCACCTCGAGAATGGCGGTGAATATTTCAATAATGACATCTTGAGATGGCGGTATAAGGCACACAAGCCAATCAACCGAGCTTACGAAAGATCCCGATGCTGCGCATCACAACATCATATACCATATGGAGGTCCGAGGGGAAACCCCGATACGCAGCAGGGTGAACTTCGACGGGCACAATGATATGATTATATATTGCTATGTCACTAAACCACCGCCAGGTGCGTCTAGAAGAGCAAAGGTTAATGCCATTCATTCTGTCATCTAGACAACTCCAAGGATTCCCAGGGGTTACAGCTTCAATGATCAGCTAAGTTCGGATATATTATACATATGTTGCTGCTATAAGCTAGCTCTATCGGACAGCTCAAGTTATCCGTTCGCTATTCTTGTCATAGATCATTCTTCTCATTGGTAGGAGCTCATAGTCACTTCATATGGTACTCTAAAGCCCTCATGAGTAGCTGATGGTATACTTCATCTCCCATAGGGTGTCAGCCCGAGCAAGCTTACCTGCCTTGAAGTTGAATAATACGGTTATCCAAACCCTGTGGCTCTTGGGGTACCTGCGGCGCAAAAGGAAGCTCATGATACAGAGAATGTTAGCCGGCAAGGCTCACTGGAGATAGGGGATGGGGAATCCTTGCGGCTCTCTTGACGTACTACCACGTTGCGGAACTACTTGTAGTTCGGAACTGTATATACCATGTTGTAAGGGAGGTATATCAGGATTGACACTCTAAAGGTAATACACTGAGAATGGGACAGCTTCTGGGAATTTAATGTTCCACGGCCAGGTTGCATCGAGTATATAGATATATCCCCCAGTCGGGGACTGAAGCTGGTGGGTTGCTTCCGACCATATTGAAAACTGGGAGGCATCAAAAACATCCCAAACCATTGCAACATGGCTACAGGGGGAGAACACAGTGAGCGATGGCGTCTGAATTTAACCCGCATCTGCTCTCTTTACCTTATCAAAGCGACATGATCTCTGTAGTGGTGTTCTGTTGCGGGCACCAGCACGAAAGTCATCTGAGAGGGTATCCCCTTGCAAAGCTGAACTAACACACAAAAGTAGTTCGATATCTTGGGTACATGATGTTAGACACGTGTATCTCAGCCCAATTACTGAAGTCTACCCGACATAAGGGAGAAGGAGGTAAAGATATGACATGATCATGTGGTGGGGCTGGAGTAATAGAAGCTTCAATTTTTACGTTGGCAACAGTGATCAACAATACAGGAAGGTCAAGGACCTGAAGTAACAGGCCAACTTGAAGTGGGTACATGTTGTTATGCGCTCAAGCCTCTCCCCCATCTACAACCGATGATTGAACCCAGAAGAATTGAATCTCTGCAGGTGAATACCATCAGGTAGAATCGTGCACACTACCTGCATAAGACATCAAATTTATGGACTCGACTAGACGATGGTGGGCCAGTCCAGCCCAAGGTAGCTCACTTCATCGACCATGCCCGCCGATATAGTGCTCCTTAAAAGGGGGGAGAGGGAAGAGATGTTGGAGGCACCTCTACTTGGGAACTATAGAAACATATGATTAGGTACCTAGTAGCGACAATGGTGTAGTTTAACACTGTAGGAAGTCAAAGACCATAGAAAACATGAGCGACCGGCCTAGACACAGATGTGAACGTAAGGACACTAGTCTAGCAGCTTTCCACGATTGTCCTTGTTTGTTCATTGAGCTTGTCCAGATGAAAACAATCCGGTAGTTTAGGCATTTCTTCAACTTCGCATACGCAACGAAAACCTTTTCAAATTTTTGTGACGGACATGATACTATCCTGTCAAGTGAATAGGTGTCTGGATAGATGGTACATAGATAGACGAAAGCTCAGTAAATCTTGCATGATCACTGTGCGTGTTCAGCAAGTCGCGTTGTATGTCGGTTTAGGCTCCCGTAGTGCTGACATTTGAGCACTAAATATAGAGTAACCAGGTACGCGGTGCTGGAAGCCTACTAGCTGTTAAGATAGGATACGTACTAGGTACCCTGGCCCCACGTTACAGTGCCTCTGCCTTCCTGCTCAGGCCGATAGCAAGGCTGACGTCTCCTGTCAACAGGACCCAACTGGAAACCCACCGAGCGATGTCCTCATCCAAGTGGTCGAATTGCCCCGTCCGGATGCCTGAGATGTGATATTATAGTGCTGGCAGCTGTCGACAACTAAAAGTCCGCCGACCTTACCCTAACCTAGCCAAAAACAATAAGCAGCAACCTCACTTCCTATGATACGTACCTGCCTCGCCGTTTCTCCCTCGCCTCAGTCGTTCTATGCTCAGCGGGATGAAGAGTAGCCTAGACCCCCAGCTGGGTACTAGGTAAAGCTGCGCCGTGTTTGATATGACACGTCGCCGTAGACGAGAATGGCTACCAGGACCAGACTGAGTCGCTACAGATCGTCGACCTCGGCGTCGACACCACCGCAGACGTCCAAGGCCACCGAAGTTCTGCAGCGCCTCCTCAATGATATATCCTCTCTTACCACAATCACCTCTGCCAATGGCTATCCCGAAATACACGCCCTCATAAAGAAGGCCCGGCAGATCCAGCAGTATCTTTCCGCGCCTACCCCGCCAAGCTCAGTCCAGGATGATTTCCGACACATTCACGGCTTCCACCGCTTGTTCGACGTGCTACGAACTTTCTCCGGCTTTTATAACCCACAAAAACGAGACGAAGATGAGAGGAGGCGCTTCTTCGAGCTCCTTGATGCTGTATTTGGCGTCTTCTCCGCCGCTTTTCGAAACCACCCCGGTAATAGGCGCTATTTCCGAACACGAGTCGAAGGAGGCGGGTGGGATGCTTTAGAGCAGACGATAGCAAGCATTGGGCTTGGGGGTACCGATGCGGATATTTGGACCTTGGGCCAATTGTTCGGGAAGCTCTTTTCACTATCTATGAACGATGCCTCCTTGGACAACCTCTGTGGGGATATTGTGTCAGTCCGAGCCTCGTCTCGGTCTCAAGCTCGGTCCGGTGTTCGGGAAACCGGCCCTGAGAGTGGAACAGAACAAATTCTACCGGAAGATCTAACTACTATGATCGAATCTTCCATTGAAAAGGCCTTCTGTCCAACGTCGACTTTGCAGAACCCGGAGGTCATCCGTACGATTGTAGATTTCTGGGAGTCGATACCAAGAGAGACAGGGGCCTCGGAAAACCTCGTCTCTCTTCTGGTGTTAAAGCTATTATTCGCGATCATGACTGCATCGACTATCAACCTCTATCAAGTCCATGAAACTGGAGTTCTTTCTCGATTCCTCAGGCTAGCTTTTGATGATGGATCTGTTCTGACTAGGACAGAACGTGATGCCATCTCGGCCTGCTGCCGGTCTCTCATGGCCTTTGGTCTCAATACTCTCTCGGATGCCCAGTCACTATTGCTCAACCCCTCACTAACATCTTCGGATTTTTGCCTGGACATGATGAGCACACACCACAGGCCCTCTGTCATCCAGTTTGATCTATCACTTCATGGCCATTCCTCGATTGATCTCCCTAAAATCGGCCGCTTGTTTCCACCTCAGTCGACTGCTGGCTATACCTTTACCGCATGGATTCGCATTGAGCGATTTGATCCCAAGTCCCATACCACTATCTTTGGTGTTTTCGATGCTACACAGACTTGCTTTCTTCTCGCTTATCTTGAAAGAGATACGCGAAATTTCATATTACAAACATCAATCACCTCTCAGCGACCGAGTGTGAGGTTCAAGTCCTTTACATTCGAAGAGGACAAGTGGTACCACATTGCGGTGGTACACCGAAGGCCGAAGACTATGATTGCCAGCAAAGCCTCGCTTTACGTAAATGGAGAGTTTGTGGAGCAACTACGGGCTACCTATCCTGCGGTACCACCGTTATCAAATGGCAGCACTGATAGCTTTGCTTCGTTTACCTCCAACAATAACAAGAACATACCCGCCCAAGCATTCCTAGGGACTCCGCGGGAACTTTCCTCTCATGTCGGGCCAGGTTTGATATGTACGAAGTGGTCCCTCGCATCGGCCCACCTCTTTGAAGACGTCCTCAGTGATGAGATCCTGGTAGTACCCAGCAGACTCGGGCCCGGGTACCAAGGAAACTTTCAAGACTGCCTCGGCGGCTTCCAGACATATAGAGCTTCGGCTTCCCTGGGCCTTCAGAATGACCTTTTCAGTATTGGGAAGAATGGCGAGTCGGACATCATGAGGGTCATTCGTGACAAGGCTGCTAATCTAATACCGGAGAACCGCATTCTTCTCAGCATAGTCCCGTCCTCGGTTTTCCGAGAAAGTGAAGGCTTTAGCGAGACGCAGCTGTTTCGGAATCTGTCCAGGGGACCTGCCCAGACTCTCGTGCAGATGGTCCTGAAGAGTGGCACGGGTATAGCGATAAATACTGCATTGCCATCGGTTAATGATGCTCTTCTTCGTTCAAGCGGCGTGGCCGTGTTGACTGGGGATCCGATCGTCTCAACACCTCAGTTCTTCGATGATGCACTGTGGCGGCTAGCAGGATTCACACCGCTGGCACTCAAGTTGATCGACCGGGCTTCTACGGTGGACACGCTTCTCCGTGCCGTGGAAATGGTGTTTATATGCATCAACTCGAGCTGGCGCAACAGTGAGGCCATGGAGAAGGACGGAGGATACCCGATTTTAGCACTTCTCCTTAAAGTCAAACTGGGTTTTGCTCCCTCTGTGAATGAGAGCCCAACGCAGAGGATCGTACTGCCGCCTGAAGAGAGAGACAAGTTATGCTTTCAACTCCTCAGCCTTTTGCTGGAGTTCGTGGGGTACAATCACCGCGAACCTCTTGAATCGGTCATAATCAACCCTCTTGCATATCGTATCCTATTAGTTGACTTGGATGGATGGAGAAGAAGCCCTCCGATCGTTCAAGAACTGTACTACAAACAGTTCATAACCTTTGCAACCAGGAGCAAATACCATCAGCATAATAACCGCAGGTTAATTCGAATGCGTGAGTGATGATACGTCTGATACCCCTGCTACTGCTGACGAGGCCTTGTCTAGGGATTGTCAAAAGGCTTCTTGATGCCGTGAAGTCGGAGCTGTTGCCGGAGAATGTGGTCCCATTTTTCATGGACACTATTGAAACTCTCGTCAGGCGCAGCTACAACACGGAAGTACACCGGACGCTTGCCTTATTTATCACTTATGCCTTCCATACCGCTTCAGGGTCTCTTACACGCACGGCGAAACCTTCATCGATATCGAGTCGCAGCACCACACTTTCGACCTCGATGCCTAAACGGTCTTCCAGCGACCAGAACGGAGCCGGCCAGAGTGCCGCGAGGTATGTGACGAAAAAGGAGCTCGGCACAAGAATCCTGGCGATGTATTGCCAACTCCTCTGTGAAAAGGGGAACTTAGCAATCATTCGAAAGTTTGCAAAGACCGTTACGAATAAGGTACGTGACTCATGGCCATCAAGAGATGATTCGAAGCTGATGATGGCTCAGTGGCTCTTGTATCTTCTTACTGAGGACGAACCGGAAATAGTGGTGAATGGCTGCAAAATTCTTGCGAGACTCTTGGTGACCTCGGGTTCAGCCTACGTCACCAAGTTCTCGGGGAAGACCTGCGGATTTCACATCATGGCCCACCGTCTGAAACGGTGGTCGGATATCCCGGCGCTGTGGGTGATCTGTTTCAGCATACTCTTCGGGTGCGATGTTGCCGATGTCGACTTCGACAGGAATTTCGATTTCTTCAGCCTCATCGAGGCTTTCGGGAGAAATAAGGTTGTCAACCCAGGCGCCTTACCAATTCTTACCGCCATGCTTCAGCACGGTCTCAAGGACGTGCTCAGGAACCAAGAAGATCCGGATTCGCCTTCAGCCGAATCGGATCCCGCTATGATCGCACCCATGATTCTAGGGTCCTCAACGCAGTCAAGGACGGGACCTACGTCACTTCAGGATGAGCCAGAATCAGGACGTAAGTTTCTTGCTTCACCTTGTTTCTATCTAGCTGACCGCGTCTCGTATTACATGTAGAAACATCTCGCTCTAACCGTGAACGCACTGCTGGTAATGCTGCAGTCCTGCAAACCGCGATACGGTTTCTCGTAGATATTCATGCTCGGTCACAGGATTTTCGAGAATTTGCCTTGACTTCGGATTATGTGAGGCTGCTCTTAACTGCTTTATATCCTGCAATTGTGAGCACGGATCCCGTCAGTCCTGACATAGAGCTCAACTCGCGGGACTCTGCACTTACCTTTGAAGGCACCGACGTCATCATCCGCCCAGTTCCTGGTTCCTCGTCTGCTGCGCCCGTGATTCGGACTTCCACTCCGGCTGACCCTTCGCAATCGGCTACAGCTACCAACTACTCTGGGACCCCTTTGCGTAAAGCGTCATCGTTCATCTTACTGCCCTCTCAGAAGTCCCCCCAACCTAGTCCGGCTCGCCTCACCCATGCGATGTCTCCTAAGAAGAAAATCACAGCACAGAACGTTAGTAATAATGTGCTGGAAGGAATTTTGGAGCTAATCGTCAACGTATTCTTGGACCAACTATTGAACCGGAAGGAGTTTCCTGGTTTCGGCTTGTTTCTCAACGTCCCGCCGGGATTTCAGGAGCACCAGGCTTACTTTGAATCTTACGTGCTTCGTAACACCATCCTCCATCTTTCAAACAGCCTTAAGCTCGATTGGAAACTTCTCAATGAGCCGAGAGTATTGACCAACATGGCGAGATTTAGTCTCCACATGGTAGAGGCAATTTTCGAGGGCTGGTTTATGAACGGGACCGAGTCGATGCTAGACTTTGCAGGATTATTACTGGAACATCTCCAAAAGCCAGATGTTGCCAAAATGAAGAGCGTGAGGCTCTGCACACAAGCTGTATCCACCATCCGCAGCTCGTTTCTGAAGCTGGTTCTTTTAAGACTCTCAGAAATGGACGATCCACAGACCACCGAGCTCGAGGCCAACTTCTCCATGGACAAGATACTTTACTGGCAGATGGTGGTTCTAGAGTCTCTTTCTGTCACCGACGACTATATGAAGCTTTTATGGTATCAACTCTATACTAAGCTGGTCGACACCAGGGAAGCTGTAAGGCTTGCTGCGGTGAATATCTGGCGTATTATGCTTGTACAGAAACCAGAGGAGTCCTCGTTACTTTTCAGTCAATTCACCATCCCGGATCAGCTTCAGCTAGCGTCCGGTTTTCAGAAGTTGACCCAGCTTGACACGGACACCTTTCTGGAGTGGGTTGATCAGCACCGTCCGTCATTGGACGTACTGTTTTTCGGTAGCATGTCTCGGACCTGGGAAGAGTTCGTTGGCATGGAGAATCAACGCACCGCCGAGACGGCTAGATCGCGCCTCGCTAAACGCAAAGAAACTCTCAGGAAGTGGCACCTAGAGGCTGTCGAACGTGGGAGCATCTTATCGCGACATGATCAGGCTAATTTCGCCTGGATGAAGTCGATATATGCGTCGGAGCACTTCAAACATCAGCGTCTGATGCAAGATAACCAGGATGACGCCTACTTCTTCGCGGCAACTTTCTCCAAGATGCAGGAGGATCTCACGCGACCAGGTGCAGTCTTGCACCAGCCTACCCCTATCAAGTGGAAGCTGGATAGGACAGAGGGTCGCAACCGCATGCGTCTTCGACTTTTGCCCGATCCGCCCGCCCGGCATGAGCAGTATCAACCAAAGCGCCGAGCTATCGATTTGCAACCAGCTTCTTCTCTAAAGGGCAATGCTTCGACCTCTCAAGGCCAGGCCACATTGCCAGTTCGGACCCGTTCTTTATCAGTATTAACGGCAGGCTCCAATTTCGACGAGGCGTCAGATCCGTCTAACCCGTCGACTACAGCGCAGACGAATCCCGAGACTACTGACGGATCTGTTGTTCCCGAGGACGATTTCGAGCTAGTTGACGACCCCAACGACCCCAACGGCGCGGATGACATTTTCGAAGACAAGAACCGGAGAGTAATGCGGCGGCTGGGATCAGGAGATGCTGTCCAGCAAGTCTATAATATCTCCAGGATCATTGGACTCGATGCTTGCGAAGGTATACTTATCGTGGGTAAATACGCCTTGTACATTATGGACAATTTCTTCCAGTGTGCGGACGGGGAGATTGTTAATGTTTGGGAAGCGCCGGTGGAGGAGCGTGACCCTTTCTCTCAGATCATAACCGGTGCAAAGGCCGGCGAGAGAAGACGTACGTCGAGCGCTCAGGATTCGCGTAGCTGGAAGTGGCACGACGTTATCAGCATATCCAAACGTCGATTCTTGTTCCGCGACGTGGCGATCGAGATGTTCTTCACTGATGGCCGGAGCTACCTGGTAACAGCCAAAAGTGCGGAAGTGAGGGACGAGGTTTTCGTGAGGCTAATCAACAAGTCACCTCATGCGGCGGGTTCAAACTCGTTACCCAACCCGGAAGACGCTTGGCGATTGGAGTCCCTGAGGGCTATTGACGAATCGCCCCAGACATTGGGGTCGAAATTTGGGAGCATCTTCAACTCTTCACCCTGGAATCCGATCATGCGTAAATGGCAAAGGGGCGAAATTTCGAACTTCCACTACCTCATGCTTGTTAACACAATGGCGGGTAGAACGTTCAATGATCTCACGCAGTATCCCGTATTCCCCTGGATCCTCGCCGATTACACCAGCGAGGAGTTGGACCTTAACGATCCTGCAACGTTCCGAGATCTCTCGAAGCCTATGGGTGCGCAGACCACGCGACGGCAAATGGATTACAGATCCAGGTACGACAGCCTGGCAGAGATCGGCGAAACCCCTTTCCACTATGGCACTCACTATTCCTCGGCCATGATCGTCGCGTCGTATCTGATTCGGCTGCCTCCATTTGTACAATCATACATCCTGCTGCAAGGCGGCTCGTTTGATCACGCCGATCGACTCTTCTTCTCGGTAGAAGGATCGTGGAGGTCTGCCGCCCAGGACAACGGGTCTGATGTTCGCGAACTAACCCCCGAGTTCTTCTATCTGCCGGAATTCCTCACCAACGTAAATGGATACAATTTTGGCGACCGTCAGGGCACGGCAGGCAGGGTTAATGACGTCGAGTTGCCGCGGTGGGCTAAGGGAGATCCTAAGATCTTTATTGCAAAGCAACGCGAAGCGCTAGAGTCTCCTTACGTCAGTCGGAATCTTCACCACTGGATTGATCTGATCTTCGGTTACAAACAGCGGGGCGAAGCGGCCGTGGAAAATCTAAACGTCTTCCATTATCTTTCCTATTCTGGTGCCAGAGACCTGGACAACATCACCGACTCAAACGAGAGACATGCTACGACGAGCATAATTCACAACTTCGGCCAGACACCACACCAAGTATTCAACAAACCCCACCCGCCTCGGGAGAACGTCGCATTCCCGGCAAAGAGACTTGATACTTCTTGCCAGGCTCTTGCAAGGATCCCACATCCGCTCCTCGAAAGCCGCGAGCGTGTCGCATCGCTCACCTATTCTCCAAAGTTGGACCGCCTTCTATGCTCATCCCCGTTCCGAGTACACCTTCCACCTTACTTTGACAAATACGCCGAATGGGGATTCTCGGACAATAGCGTGCGATTCTTCTTCACGGAGAACCGGAAGAGCGCGGGCGTCAACGAGTCGCTGCACATCGGGCAGATCTCATGCGTGGTGGTCGCCGACTCCAAGACGCTGATCACAGCCGGCGAGGACTGCGTCGTCTCGGTCTTTGGAATCCAGACGGCGTCGGGGAAGGCAGTGGAGCTCGTGCACCGGTCGTCGCTCTTCGGCCACAAGACACCGGTCTCCACCATCGCCGTGTCGCGGGCCTTCAGCACCCTCGTCACCGTGTCGGCCGACGGCCACATCTTCCTCTGGGACCTCAACCGGCTCGAGTTCGTGCGGAAGCTGCCGACGAGCCCGGCGCGGGCGCAGATCGAGTGCGCGCGCATCAACGACATATCGGGCGAGATCATGCTGTGCTCGGGCCCCAACGTGGCGCTGTACACGATCAACGGCGACCTGATCCTGGACCAGAACGTCTGCGGGGCCGCTGAGCCCGACGACTTCGTGCACTCGTGCGCCTTCTACGAGGGCTCGGGCAACGAGTGGCTCGCGAGCTACCTCGTCTTCACGGGCCACAAGAGAGGGCGCGTCAACGTCTGGAAGCGCGTCGTCTCCCGCGAAGGCAGGTGGGCGCTCGAGTTCGTCCGCCGCCTCGACCACGTCGACGCCCGCTCCGAGGCCGGGCTCAACACCGAGGCCGCCATCACCTGCATCGCGCCCATGCCGCAGCTCGTGTACACGGGCGACGACGACGGCAGAGTGGTGAGTTGCCTAATTTCCCAATTTACCCTACTGTCGTGCGGTTTGTGATAGAAACTGACGTTGTCCGGCCTTTTCCCATCTAGTATGAGTGGAACCTGATCCAGAGGGAAAGATAGCGCCTTTCGCTGGATCACGGTCCGACACTCGCATATGTGCCGTCCCAGTCCAAGGTCGTAGCCGTATAGCTCGGGTCAGTCAACAACGGCTTCGCGCCCCGTACGGTAGCGGTTCATACAAGCGGGCTCCAAGTTGGTCGCGCGGATTTTTCGGGTTTCTGGGTATTCAGATAGACAGATTACAAGGACGGCGAGGTCGTGATTTAGGAAGAGAAGAAGCAAAAAGAAGTACAGGAAGCATGTCTACCAACGTCGACCGAGACGCTGCGCTGGACCTGTCATAGACTCTCGCAACATAGTCCGAAATGGATACATAGAAAGGCAAAGCCCCATTTTGGCAATTGACCAGTTTCTTTTTCTTCTTCTCCCTGGATTTGGTGGTGGTGGGTATATACAGCGGATCCCTACCGGCCGTTCGGTGATGCCGACTAATTTCCCCTTGACTCCTTTCTGCGTGTCGAATATGCGTGGTTCCTCGTATAGACGGTGGTGTGCAATTCCTCCGCCCCCTTCGGATGTCCTGTCGGTCATTCTCACTCAGCCGCCTCCCGAAAAACCCTAGTAACCTAGTCCTGTTTCCGTTCGTGGCAACCGCGCTCAGTCTTCGTATCCGCTCAGCTGTCTTCTGGGGCCCCTGGGAACTGTGGTCGATTGTTCTTCGTCAGCAATCTTTGCTCAGTCCTTCCGCTTGCCCTGTTCTAGAGAATATTTCTCTACTTCAGTGGTATCTATTAGGAGGCCACGGAATCCTGCGGCAAGATCAAGCCAGCCAGCTGTGGCAGAATGATCTATCCACCAACTAGATATCATATGGATATTTGACCGGCAGGCAGGAGGCGGGCTTATTCAATTTTGAGGGGAGGACTTCATCCGTACCAGGATACGTCATGGGGATGGGCGCCGCGCGCTCGTAGCCGAGGCGCTTCAGTACCGGCGGCACCGTGAACAGCGTCAGGGGGCCGCAGCCAGCGATGACGCAGCTCCAGAAGTAGGCCGGGCGCTCGCGCGCCGCCCAACGCCAGTACCGCAGGGGACCGGCCCAGAATTGGGGCGACGGGTTGATCATTTTTGGCGGTGCGAATTTAAATCGTTTGCCGGTGCTGTAGTGAATGTTAGTTGGCTGGAGGGGGGCATGTATAAAGAAAGAGGGGATCGCGGAAGAAATACCCAGTTGTGGCTTTGTACGGAGTAGAGTGACTGTCAGGCTTGGAGGAAGGAGTGATGAGCTCACTGGAGATATACCGAAGCTACTTCAGTAAGTCTGACTAAATTGAAGTTGAAGCTCCTACAGTTGAGCAGATGCCGAGTGGTCCGTGCGGGATCAGTGCTATCGGCTAAGGATCGGTTAATCATGAGCCTCAAGTACAGCAGATGGAGACCCCTGACAGCTTTGGTATCTTTGTATCTTGGCATGGGACTAGCGGCTACGTATGCCAGAGCCAAAAGTGTTGAAGCTCCGGACAGTTCCAAATCAACGTATCTGGACGAAACGGGACAGCTTGCGAACCCAATTAAACCACACCAAAGAAACTCCAATGCGCAGCGAGTTCCTGCTGTCGCGCGTCTCCCTTTCGCTTCTTTCTTCCTTCTCTTAGTTGACTTGTCAATTGGTCCATTTTCCTTGAAGAGAGAGACGATCAATATGAGGTCCCTGCTGTCCTTCTTCGTCCTGGCGCTGGTGGCTGTCGTCCACGCCATCAGTGTCGGCGGCGACAGGCTGCTGGTGATCCTGGAAGATGTCGCCGACAAGGCTGGTTATTCCAAGTTTCTCGGTGACCTGGACGGTATGCACGATCCTGTTTCCGCGGATACACACCATTATAAGAGCTTTCCGTGCTGACTGACAAACACCGGATAGCACGAGGTTACGATATCGTATACGAGACGCCCAAGAGCGAGACCTTGAGAGTATTCAACCTGGGCGAAAGGTCCTACGACCACATTCTTCTCCTGCCTACCAAGTCCAAGGGTTTGTCTCACCTATCCTACGATTATATAGAAAAGTAGGCAAACGAACACACACACACACATAGTACTGACACCCAAGCTGAAGGTCTCGGTCCCAACTTGACCCCAAATATCCTACTAGACTTCATTAATGCAAAGGGCAATATTCTGCTCGCTCTTTCAGCCTCTACTCCTGTACCCACCTCGATTGTGTCCCTCCTTCTCGAGCTGGATATCCACCTGCCGCCGGACCGCACCGGTCTCGTCGTCGACCATTTTAACTACGACTTGAACTCGGCCGCGGACAAGCACGATGTGCTTGTGCTCCCTCCACCAGGACCTCTCCGATCAGGCGTCAAGGACTTCTTCAGCCCCGCCCCGCCCAACGGCGAGCCCATCGCCTTCCCCAACGGTGTCGGCCAGACCCTTGGCCAAGGTGCCCTCCTTACCCCGATCCTGCGCGCTCCCTCCACAGCTTACAGCTACAACCCGAAAGAGCAAGGTGAAGTCCTCGACGACCTCTTCGCTGCCGGAGCCCAGCTCAACCTCGTGACCACCATGCAGGCTCGCAATTCAGCCCGCTTCACCGTCGTCGGCTCTGCCGACATGCTTAGCGACAAGTGGTTCGATGCTGAGGTCAAGCGGGTGGGCGAGAAGACCGGAGTCAAGACCGTGAACCGAGAGTTCGCCAAGGCTGTGTCTGGTTGGACCTTTGGTGAGATCGGCATCCTGCGTGTCAACTGGATTGAGCATCACCTGAATGAGGAGGGGATGAGCAACGCAAGCAACCCCAAGATCTACCGCATCAAGAACGATGTCGTAAGTGCCCCCTTCCTCGATGCTGAGCTAAGTTCGAAGCTAACCAGAACAAGACATACTCTATCTCACTTTCCGAGTACGTATGGGACAAATGGGTCCCCTTCACTGTCCCTGAAGACGACGAACTGCAGCTGGAGTTCAGCATGCTCTCACCATTCCACCGCTTGAACCTGCAACCCACGCTGTCGTCGGAGGATAGTACGGCGTACTCGGCGTCGTTCAAGCTGCCGGACCAGCACGGCATCTTCAACTTCAAGGTCAACTACAAGCGGCCCTTCCTCAATAACGTCGAGGAGAAAACCACCGTGTCGGTGCGCCACATCGCCCACGACGAGTGGCCCCGCAGCTGGACCCACACCGCCGCCTGGCCCTGGATCGCCGGCATCGGCGCCACCGTCACGGGCTGGCTCGGCTTCTGCGCCCTCTGGCTCTACAGCAAGCCCGTGGCGGCGGGCGTTGGGGGCAAGAAGACGCAGTGATGAGATGCATGTGAGATGCGAGACGGCTATTGGGTTATAGACGTAATTTAAGTAAATGAACGCCTTGATTTGATGTTTTTCTGCGCAAGAAAGGGCTGTGTAACTCTATTATGGGCATACTACTTGGACATGGCCATTCAAAAGAATGGGGTTTCCCGGAATTGGGGTTGTTCCATCTGGTAGAGAAAGGAAAACAGTAAAAGCTTATGGAATTTGCCGTGCAACGTTATGCAGTTTTATATGTTAATGAAGATGGCTACCCATTGTTGTGTAAACATCACTACGTAAGTATGCATCCATCAGCGCAGGAATCTCCGCAGAATAGAGTAATCTATTAACATGTTGGTGGACACGCAAGTGCACCTGAAACAGAATGACTATTTTGTCCAAAGCAAAGACAAGACCTCTTTTAGCCGGTCCCAAACCCGAGCCAACGAGAGTAAGTACCCGTCAGTTGACCGAGCATCAGCGAACAACCCCTTTTTTTCACTTTTCATACATGGCTAACATAACATCCGCAGCAACCCGACGAAGCACTTCTCCAGTAAATTCATTTTCACCTCTTCCAGCTGCATTCCCGCGTGTCGGCACCGCCATGGAGGGCCCGTCCGCGATACCGCCGTGGTGGCTGCGTCTCCTGCCCTCGTCGGCTGGTTTCACAGAAGGATGGATGGACGAGTGGATATGTTGGGTCAGCCCCCTGCGTGAGTGAGTCTGTTTGCGGTCTATAATAGGAAGTAGGATGTTGTCTATCGTCACTCTGAATGCCGATTAGAACTGAACTCCATCGAAGGCGAAGTGGTCCGGATACAGAGCTCCGAATGTATGCTCTCTGCTTGTTCCACCGATGATTTTACTCCCGACCACCGTGTGAGTATCGCATAGGATATATTAAGTTCTCTTCCCTGTGAACCAGCAAGGCCAGAGGGCGGCACCGGGTTAAAGTTATTCATAATTTCTGACCAGTTGTCGGCTACCTAGGTGAATCAACCGGTCGTGGTGTCTTCGGTATCGTCGCAAGTCCTGAGGAATAGGGGGAGATGGCGATGAATCACTCGCATCTTGGACCATGGTATGGGGATCCCTAGAGGATCAATATGTCAACTGACCTCTAGAAATTTCTTGACTATCAGCGAAAACACTATGACATGGCATCCAACTATCTGCAATATCCCTTTCTAGATGGTGTCGTAATACATTCTTCGCCGTCCTGAAGACACGTAAGTATAGTCTGTATAGTCTTGGGAAGCCACAGCTGCGCTTGGGGGCGCAGTTGGGCCATAAGGTCAGGGCGCATTCTACCGCTCCTCCTGCCATCTGCAGTCTTATAAGTATTTCCCTCCAAATGCCCGTTACACTATCTTGCCATTCACAACGTCATACCGGCACAGCCCCGCACCCCACGGAGAAGGCTACCTATTCTCACCAATCACCCTAAACTCTGCCTTTGAGAACCAAAGGGTTGTTCTCTGATCTAATATAGGCTATGCTACGAAAGTGCGGCTGTGCCATGAGGTACAGCAAGCGCAAGGCTCCCAGAACAAATCTGTTACATAGTATCTAAGACATGGGGCGCCGAACCCAATCCTTTGATTTTCTTCCTCTCCAAAAATTAATATGAGTATTCTCAAGTAAATTTTATACTATCATCTCCCCACCGACGGTGGTGGTATGATAAGTTAATCGCTGGCCTAGGCGCTCCCGACAAGTCCCCGTAGCCAGCCTCCCAACCAGCTCACAATAGCCTCGTCACCAACTGAAGATGAATTGGGCAGAAAATCAGGATGAGCAGCCGGTCAGGCCGAGGCAATCGAACGAATCGGACATTTCCATCATCGGACAGCCATTCTCTTCACCAGATCAAATTCATACAGGCCGCCAGAGCCCAGACGAGATTCCCCTAAATGACCATATCAAGTTGATGGACGAAGAATATCAATCAATTTCTCTTCCTGGGTGCAACAGCGGGCTGCGCCATGTGGACGACCTTTCTTTGAGTCCGCTACCTCCAACGAAGAGGAGAAAATTGGACAGGCTGCCAGCGCTTGATGGTCTCAAACCGGCAAAGACCCCCAGCGCAGGGCTGCTCTGCGTCGAATGTTCCCAACTAGATTTCAGTGGTGTCCTTCAACACATCAAGGAACTCCGCGAGCAGAAGAAACCGTTAAAGGACAGCCTCGTCGTTGCAAATGTCGGGCACCGCTTCCGTCAAATCCGCGTCCCTTATGTCTCATGCTTTTCGCCTCTCGCCAAGCGTGAACGCCTTCCATGTGGGAAGTAGAGTACGATTACGACGAGTTAAGAGCCGAGTCGTTCGTCTATATGTCCTATCCATTCGATTGCATGGGCTCGGAACAAAGTATGTGGGCCACCAACGATTCGTTATGTCTGGTGGTTGCGCCTGGGCACTTGATGGGACCGTCGGATTACTCATTGGAAGGTAGAGATTGCGCCGTACTCCTCCAGCATAACCAATTGCCAAGAATGTTTGTACCTCAATCAATAACTCGGACATTTGCACCTGGTTCCGTCCTGCCCTGGTTGGCATACTGTCAAAAGCACCATAAAACTTTATGCCGGCCTCCAGGTCCGTCCGTCCAAGGACTTCAACTAATCAACTGTGGTAAGTTAGCTATTGAAGACTCCTCGGACAGCAAGCCATTCGTCGCGCTTAGCTACGTGTGGGGTGAATCGAGTGCGACAGACTGTGAGAAGAAAGACGAGACTGGGAGGAGGTTAATTGCGTCTAGCTTGCCAGCTACGATTTCGGATGCAATCACCGTCACCCGGGGCCTTGGTTACCGTTACCTTTGGATTGACAAATTCGGCATTGACCAGGACGACCCCGAGGTCAAACATAGCCAAATTAAGCAAATGGGCGCAATCTACGAACAGGCCGAGTTGACAATCATTGCTGCTGCTGGTATCGACGAAAATCACGGCCTTCCGGGAGTTGGACGCACACCGCGCTCATCCCAATTGATAGCAGAGCTCCGCGAAGTGGACGTTATATGGACTATGCCAGACCCCAACCACTCGATTCGTTTCTCTAAATGGTCCACGCGAGGCTGGACGTTTCAAGAAGGACTCTTAAGTCGGCGAAGGCTTGCTTTTACTGAAGACCAGGTGTATTTTGAATGCAAAGCGATGAACTGCTTTGAGAGTATACGAAGCCGTCTGGGCGATATGCACATCAAGGATAAATCAAGTACGCGCGAGTGTCTGCGGGCAGGCATGTTTGGCAGAAATGCTCAGATAGTATTTAGCGAAGTTGACACGCACAACCTGGCATTCTCTCGGCGCTTCATGCAGTATTTGATGGCCGTGGAGGAGTACTCTGGTAGAAATTTGAGACTTGATGCGGATGTCCTGCAGGCGTTCCGGGGCACAGAACGAGATTTTAACCGAGAAGATACGATGCGTGGGTTCTACGGCATACCATTCCCAAAACTTACCTCTTTCATGGGGAAAGGTACTTCTATCACACTCTAAAATAGTATCATACTCGGCGTTGCTGGGAAGAATCCGGCGCACCAAGACGGACGCCAGGTAAGGATCTGGGATCCTTTAGTTTCCTTGACCGCCTACCTTTGGACCACTTGTTCTTTGTTGGTCATATTAATGGTTATGATCTCGCCAGACAGTATCGGAATTTCTGATGAGGTCCCGGGGCGCTATAATTCCCACGTTTGCTAATCGTACACCATGTTGTAGGATTCCCTTCTTGGTCCTGGACCGCCTGGGTAGGGCAGGTCCCGTTCTGTTACCAAGAATGTCACAACCTTTCTGATTATGGTGTGCCACTACGTCCTATGTCGCTCGAAGGCGAGTCTAGCACGATGCTGCTGCAGCCAAGCATCTACGATAGTATCCCTCATGAGACCGATCCCCTCCGGCCCACACTTCGAGTCGAGGGGATAGTGCTCCCTCGTAACGCCATTTCCTGCCATTTTGACGAGGGCTGGTCCGTATGTGGAGTTTCAGCGAGGCTCTATTTGTCTCAAGGTCCAGGCTCGCCAACCCAGTTTTCGAATGAGCTGGAGTCAGGCTCTCGATACCAATGCATCGTTTGTCACCCTCAACCCTGGGAAGGTCAGCCTGGATCCTCGAAAGGCAGCGTGAAACGGAGAGGTATGCTCGAGTGGGAATATTTTCCATTTATGAACCTTGGGTTTCTCCTAAAATGCACTGCTGCCGACATAACAACGAATGGACAACTTTTCGGATAGAGTAGAGCACACACACACCCTTAAATCACGGGCCTAGAGCGGATGACAGGCAAGAATAAAGACGGACGAACGAGATCTCAGATTAGCAGCGTCCTACCGGATCCAACCGCGGGAGGGAGAGTATCTGCATGGAAAGCTACAATGAGTTAGCTCCCTGCTTTCCAAGCGTTCCCTGATAGCGGCTCGCGGAGACGAAGGCATTGCCGGCCAAAATTCTCCCCTGGCCCTATATTCATAGTCCCCTTTCTGGGCGAGAAGCGGCTGCATTTTGCACTGCAGATTACCGACCGTTTGGTTGATGGGATCGGAGCTAGCCATGGGGCCGTGGGGCGTAGTGGTCAACGTAGATACTAATGCATACTAGGTAAGCAACACAGGCAATGCCACACAAATCCCGGTCAGCCCAGGCGAGGCATATTGGAGAAATTGAGGTTCCTAAGGAGGATTGGAAATCACATGATCGATAATACCAAGCTTAGACTATGCTGTAAGAGAGTCGACCCCGTTCGTCCAGTTAACATCACCGTCATTATTGTCGTCGCCCGTGCGCGGGTTTACGCAAGGTGGCTGTACAGCGCCCGGACGACGTGGAGCGTCTCCTCTCCGTGAAGCATCGGCACGATGTTCTCGACGATGACGGACACCACGCGGCCGTGCTCGCCGACCACGACGAATGCGTCGCTGCGCCAGGAACTCCCTGACCTCGCGCGCGCGGCTGTCTAGTCTGGCCTCGTCGCGGAGGCACTAGGGCAAAAGAACCCAGGATCGCGTACCCGTCGAGTGGATCTTCCCGCCGACAGGGTCTCGCAGTCTTGGGACGGCATTGGATGCGGGTCCACGGCGGCGTTCTGCCCTTTTCCGCCCTTGCCACGTGCACCCAGCAGAAACCGTTCCTGAGCCTTGCATCTGTGGTCTACGAACCATGCAGGGCTCGCATCCTCATCAGATGTAGTAACTCGCAGACGTGGAATTGCTGCCATCATGGTATGCGGATCTTGGCCGCCAAATGCACTATGCTCATGGATTAACGGCTCGGCGAGGATAACGCTCGTCTTCCCGGATAGGTTCTTCGCATTGATGCGTCTTATCATACGGCTTGTCGTCCGCTTGATGACACATCTTCAGCCGTGATAAACGGCTGGCCACCAGTACGTAAGATGCGCAGGTGTTCCGTTCAATCGCTGGGGCGTACCAAACTGTTGGCGTTCCAGGGGCTCCTTAGGTGATGTTAGTGAACGGAGCCCCTATTAAGGACGACAGGATAGGCTAAGGGACTATCAACATCCGATCCCGATGGTTGCCGGAATCGTACGATGCCGGTGGTAACTTGATGCGTTGACCCGGTATCTTTGGTTGAGGATGTGCATGATAGGAGAAGGGGAAGATGATAAGCTGAAGAGAGACCGGATTCGATTGGGGACAAGCTGTAGTAAATCAGACGTCCAAGTTGGTCGCTGGTGATTCTGCCAGTCTTGCAATGCTAGGAACAACATGTCTGATACCTGGATAGGAGTGTCTGGGTGTGCAATGGCGAGTACGACCACGAAGCCTTATCAAATATGTTAGCATACAAGGTGAAGGTAGACAGGTCGCAGACGTAAACATAGCTAAGCATATGGCCATGCAGCAACGACCAATAACATGACCACGGCTCGAACCGAACTACCCAGAACAAAGGAATACTGGCGATCTAGAATCAACATACGATAGAAGAGGCTTTCGGCTAGGCATGGATAGATAACGGGATTGCTAATGGTAGTATGACAGTGTAAGTTGGCTCGGTTCCAAGCATGTATATAAATTACCATTTCCCTCTCCTAAAATCCAACCTCCCGCTACTCAGGGCCGGTGCTTCCTCTTCCCATGACCCATCTTTCTACCGTCCACAAGTTCTCTCCATCTGAACCACCAGGTGAATGTGGGTGGCAATCAACACATAGAATACTGCCGCGCGGTGTTTTTCTTCCCAAGTGTCACAGGTAATATGAAACAACCGCCTTTAACGAGCTCAAGGGGAGGTTCAACACAGACGACTACACTTGCCCTAGGGGGACGAATCAGTTCTCGGCAGACACTGACACCTTGGCTAAAGACCGAAAGAAATGTAAGGTGGGCAACAGAGGCCCGGATGACGCCGTGAAAAGCGAGGTAGTGAGGAACTGCAACGCGCATAGGGTTTCATATGCAGAGACAATTCCCCTACTTCGAAGGACCAGAGGAAGGTGATGGCGCACCTAGCTTTGCGAATATAAAACAATGGAAGAGCTCCACGAGGAGGCAGTGAAGAAATTCGACCAAGTAGCTTGGGGCAAGCAGAAGACACAAGGGTATCTCGAGCAGGGAAGCAAGCTGTAGCGCAAAGAGACAGACGACCCGAGGCGGGTGGAGTCCACTTTTCATTTCACAAAGTCATAACAAAGAGGTTTTGCTAGACGGGAAACTTGGTGGAGGGGTTTTGGGTTTAGTTGGACGGTCAAATGTTGTAGAGTGTCGTGTTAACCCCTTTCACCCTCGTTTACCTTGCCCGAGTCTTTCGCTTGTTACCATCGTTATGTTACTTATTAGCTCTCACTTCACGAACGCACGGTGGACCGGGGGTGACACGCTCTCAATTTCCTGACTCCTTGAGGCTTGGCTTTTGCTCGCGCGAAGCATGTGATAACCGGATAGAAAAAGAAATTCATGATTCAAGCGGACTGATATTGGTAGTATGCCCTCAGATTAGCTCTCAGGTTCTCACTGACAACCATACCCTCGCTCGAGCCCAGCGGACAAGAGTTCGTTCAGGCTGCCTGCAAATTTGGCTTTTTGGATATTGGTCATCACCGGGCAAACTTGCAATCGAGTCGCTGCTGCTACAGGACAAGAAAAAAGTACATCGAAGATCGCACATCCTTATGCAGGGCACGTTCAGAACCACTTGGCCCAACGGCTCCGGGAGCATCCCCGACAGCTCCGATTGAAAACTATTATGAAACCTCATCGGGTGCCAAAAGCATTCCCTCGAAATCTGATTTGTCGTCATAGCTGCGGGCGGCACGAATGCCGGATGCTCTTGGAACCCGGAAGACTTTGTGATCCGGGAGTACGTGATGCAGAGTGGGTATGCGCTCCGCGTAAGGTCACACCGTGACCAGCCCGCTCAGATCTCTGTTCTTTTGGTTATTGTCATATGCCACGGTCCAAAGGACCTGTGACTCGACCAGCTTCCACTTGTGGGTGTCTTCATTGCGAGGCTGGGGTTCGAGATGAGATCGTAAATAGTCTCCCAATGAATATGTGTATGAAATAAACCCATGGCCAAGGGCTCCATGGAGGATGCTGACATATCTTTTCCGCAAATCGATGCGTGGCGTCCTCAGAAGCAGTTGCAGCAACTGTGACTCGAGTGCCCATGAAGGAGGCGTATCATCCATATAAGAATGCAACGTCCGGTTTTGGCTTGGGGAAACAAAAGAAATCGGAATGGAAATTAAAACAGAGGAGAAACAAGAGCAGTAGAATCGAATAACCGGAATAAGGAACGGCATGTAACAGTCGAGGTTCTTATTGGAGCAGTACCTCTAATAACCAACTTGACGGTTTGATTCGGGATGAATCGTCTATAAGAAAATAACATCCAGCATTCCAGGGCGGCACTGCTACTCCCACGCGCGGGGATGAGTCCTAAGTGGTAGAATGCGGCCGAATATGCAAGGCGCAAGGCTGTGATTCATGCGGCGCTGTGTCATCGACGGCCGAGCCCATTGTGGGATCGTTTTCGAATGCGAGCCTTGTTATATATATAGAATGCGTTAGAAGCCTGTTCGGCATATATTCGCATAGATACCAAGGATGGATATTCCGGCCAGGAAAGCTGGAAGTGGCAGTTAGTTGAATGCTGGAGACGATTCACCAATCTTGATTGTGAAAAAGAGAGAAGGTTCAGGCTTGGAAGATGTCCAAGTTGTACCTGCATCACGCGTCTTACCCCAGATTTCAGATGGCAGTCGCGTACTGGCCTTTGATTGGCCGCCCTCAATAATTGCCCCACTCCAAAAGACGTCGATAGGGAACGAGCTTCGGACTTTCTTCGTACATACACATCCATCCGCGGTCTCCGACAAACTGCAACCCTCCTACACTTCCCTGCTCTCTCGTAACCAAAAACCGGAAGGGCAAATAAGGCAAAATGGTGAGTCGTCCGTCTGCGCACCTGTGCATCCGAATGAGAATCCTGCATCAGCAAGCAAGCTAACCATGGAAACCGAACCCGACAGGCGCGAAACTCGGAAAAGGCGCAGTCGATGCTCTTCCGCTTCCGGGAGGCGCAGGCGGCGGACCTGGGCATCATCGACGCGGGGCGGACGCGGCGGCCCAAGATGATCACCGAGGTGGACTCGATCCCGTCGTGCGAGAAGTGGCGCGGGCAGGTGCTCAAGGAGATCAGCCGCAAGGTGTCCAAGATCCAGGACCCCGCGCTCAGCGACTACCAGATCCGGGACCTCAACGATGAGATCAATAAGCTCATGCGCGAGAAGCACATGTGGGAGGTGCAGATCCGCAACCTCGGCGGGCCCAACTACATGCGCGGCCCCGGCGGCGGGTCCAAGGTGTACGACGAGTCGGGCCGCGAAATCCCCGGCGGCGGGAAGGGGTACAGGTACTTCGGCCGCGCGCGCGAGCTCCCCGGCGTCAAGGAGCTGTTCGAGGCCGCCACCGCCGCCGGCAAGCAGCAGGCCGAAGAGAAGCCCCTCGAGTCCCGAGACGACCTCCGCAGGGCCGTCGACGCCCGGTACTACGGCTACGCGCCCGACGAGGAGGACGAGGCCCTGCTGCGGCGCGAGGCCGAGAAGGAGCGCGAGGCCTTCGAGGCGCTTGTGCAGAAGGCCGGCGGCAAGGGACAGGAGCCGCCGGAAGGCTGGGAGCCGCTGCCGGGGGATGCCGGGGACGGGCGCGGCTGGGAGTTGCCGACGCTCGAGGAAGTTCAGCAGGAACTCCTGGAGAGGAGGCGCAGGAAGCTGCTCGATCAGATTTAGGCTGGTCCTTCGCTCCGAATGGGACAGAGGGCGTCCCCTCATATTTGCCCTGCTAGGCGGCAGGTCTGAATACGTCTCTAGCAACAGGGGAGCAGAAGAACCGATGCCACCGAAGCTTCCCTGCGACCAGATCAGCCTCCCATCGTCAAGGTCCCAGAGGCGATTGGGCGGTTGGGGTCACGGTGCTCTTAGCATCGAGGCCGATTTCATTCCTCCGGGGATGCTGGATAGGCCAGCCACGCTCCCTAAATAACCACTTACTCTATGACCTTATGCCAAGCAAATGGACGGGCGAACAGTCGACATACACGCCCACACAGGCAGTTAATAGCCCCGAGAGGGCTCCCATCACATGATGGACAGCTTCAGATTCGCAGATTTGGCTGGTGACCATACCCGACCCCCGGGTTATCCCCTAGGGCGTCGCAAGCAGCGCTCCAACTCACGCTACGCGACATTGGCGGGTTCTAGTAAAAGGGGGCGCCGGTAGCAGTTCATTGAAAGGCGTCCATGGTTGAGACATACATTAAGGAGGTTCAGGATGGCACTCTTGGGATTCTATGCATGTGTTAGGCGTTCGGGAGCATACGGTGAATTAAATCAAACAAAGCCTCGCGGGCAAATGATGTCAATTCGAAATGCATGATCTGCGAGAGATTCCAACGCTATACACATAATACATGCTATGCTAAATGACTAAGCAGGCGTAACATAATTCCCAATCTACCCAACTACGATATATGATCTATCCCATACACCGCCAACATTAATCCTAGTGGAAAATCAATTGCGTAGCGACTCTGAATAAACCAACGCGCCCGATAGAAACAAACAAGTCATATCAACAATCATCCCCCCAATTCTCCCTAACCCAGCCGACAAGCAAGTCCGTAAAGGAGCCCTCGACATAAGGCCGCACGTCGTCATCGCTATAATCACCGCCGCTGAACTTGAGCGCCGGGATGATCCAGGGCCGCACGTAGTCGTTGAAGACGAGATCGACGCGCTCCGGAGGCTTCCCGTCTTCCTCAGAGTCGGAGGAGGGGAACGCGATCTCCGCCTGGATGCAGTTGGGCAATTCGAAGAACTCGATGGGCGCGTGCACGGCGTCGTCGCCGTCGTCGCCGAGGTCGTCGGTCGTCGTGTAGCCGCTCACCAAGGGCGGGTCGTTATCGTCGCCACCGATGAGGGGTTTCTGAGCACCGGTATTCGCCATTCGTGCGCCGGAAACCGTCGCGCTGTAGTGGGCGCGCGGCGTCATCAGCTCCGGGATCGCGAGGTATCGCCGGTCCGGCATGCCCGGGACGTCCCCTTGCTGTTGCTCTCGCTTTCGTAATCGCTCTACCTCTACCTCCACCTCTACCTCTTCCTGCACCTCTACCTCAACCTCTACCTCTTCCTGCACCTCTACCTCAGCCTCTATCTCTCTCTTTCCCGGGGCACCCGCCTTGCCGAACACGGGGCCCCCCTTGTTCAAGAGCTGGAGGACCTTGCTGGCGACCGGGTACGCGACGTCGGGAACGTAGGCGAAGCCGCTGGTGAAGGGGCTGACGAGGAAGGTGGAGTCGCGTGTGAAAGGCCCCTTGAAGATGTCGAAGCGTATGGCGCCCGTGTTGAGGATAGCTAGGCGCGGCACGTTGCGGCGCGCCTCGTTCACGATTATGTCTGGCAACACCTGCTCCTCAAGCCACGTGAACAGGCTCTCGTTGCTTGGGTAGGGGGCCCGCGTCATCCAGAGGTTCTGCGGTGCGCAGCCGAGCCGGTGATCGAGGCCTAGCGCGCGCCGCGCCTCCGCGATCATCGCCGTCACGTTACGGCCGTGCTCCGTCGCGAAGGCCGAGGCGTTGAGACCGGTGTGGTGACAGAGGTTAAACAGATTGTTGTCGATATAGCGGCGGCTGAACGAGGGCGAGGCGGCGGGCTTTCTTGCGGACAACACTAGTTGGCCCTGCTGCTCTTGTTCCAGCTGTCGCTCTTCCTCCGCGTCGTCGTTCTTCTTGATCCCGCCGATCGACATCCAGCCGATGGTCTCCATGTACCGGCCGCTAGCGATAGCGAACGCCTTGTCGTCGAACCTGCGCGCGTCGCGCACGTGCGCGTGCCCGCCGAAGAAGGCGATGGGCGTGTACCAGTTCTGGTCTCGGATGGCCTTGAAGATCAGCTCGAACTCCTTCATGCGCAGGCCGACGTGACCGTTGACGACGAACAGGTCCGGCTTCTCCCGGATGGCCTGCTGGAACCACTCCTCCTCGATGGTCTCCTCCACGGGCTGCACGACGCTGTTGTTGGCATTGCGGTCGAAGTCGAACAGGAACCCGAATGCGACGATGGTGTAGCCCTTGTTTTTGGTGATGAACTTGCTGTAACGCTGGGCCTGCGGAATCTGATTGCCCGTCTCGGGCTCGATGTAGTCGAGGTTCGAGGCAAGGTAGTTGCCCTTGAAGTTGGGAACTGTAATCTCGTGTTCTCGTGCGACGGCTTCTTCCTTGTACAGCTCATGGTTTCCCGTGCAGATAATGTCGATAGACTGCTCCTTCAGAATGTCCGAGGTGTATTTGCCCTTCGGGTCCGAAGCATCGTAGAGGCCGTTTCCTTCTATCCGATCACCGCTATCTATGACTAACAGATCTACGCCCTTCTCGTCTGCCTTCTTTCGCATGTGGTGGGTAAAGGAGATATAGTCGCCCCAGTCAGCGGAATACTGTGACCTTCCTCTGAACGTCAGCTTGCTATACGTGGTGAGAACACTCAGATAGACAGACGGAACCGCTTACTCTTGCAGATGACCACCGTGCCAGCCATGGGTATCGGTCGTGTGTATGAAATTTATCTCGCCCCATTCTAAGTCTCGCATAGGAGCAGCAACCGGCTCCGGGGCTTCAGGCTGAGCTGCGCTCGCGAGCGCCGCAAGGGACGCCGCGACGAAGGCATTCTTGGTAAGCATCGTTGTCCTCTTTCCTCTAGTAAACTATCCCGCTTTATGAACTACGCCATCAAATGGGAAAGTCTGTACGAACTATTCAGAATACGACATACACACAGTTACAGACAGGAAGGAATGTAAAATGCAAAAGCTATCTTAAGGTGTTCAACAAGGTGGTCAGGAGCCCCTACCGTCTCCAAGAGCCAAGAGCGGTTTCCCCAGCAGCTGCCTAGCTAGCCCAGGGCGCTCGGGTACCTGCGTCATACCATCTGTGATAAGATAAACTGATAACATGATAATCTGGCGATAAGATAATGCTGAAGTGCGCTAATCTTAAGCTCTGTGGTGCAAGCTCCACATAACTGAAGACCGATTTCAGTCTCTCATCTATTCAGCTGAACGCCTCCGATGCGGGCATAGATATTCGGAATTACGTGAGGCTACATGTCTACCTGTGTCAGACATTGCCATCCCAGGACCTTCCAGAGGGTGGGTTCTTCAAAATGGAGGCGCGGCATCACCCACTACCGTCCTCTTCGCCAAGTGAACCTCGAAGGCTCTGCTGAAAAAGATAGCGAGTGTACGTAGCAGATCCCCGTCCGACCCCTCATCGGCGCAGGGCAGGATCTCACCTGTGTCACCTTAGATGGCGATGCGCTATCTTTCTCTTCGGCTCAGCTGGCAGTAAAGGACAATATCGCAGCGAAGGGGTTTCCGACGACATGCGCATCCAATATTCTTGCGGGGACCGAGATCCCCTTCGAGGCGACCATCGTCACACAGCTAAAGAGACGGGGCGTTGAGGTCACAGAGAAAGCGGGTATGGACGAGTTCGGCATGGGGACGCACTCAACGACCTCCGCCTGGGGACACATCCATAACGCCTTTCCTTTGCAAGACTATTCAGCGGGCGGGAGTTCAGGAGGCAGTGCTGTGGCCGTGGCCGAGGGTAAGGCCGACTTGGCCCTCGGAACCGACACGGGAGGTTCGGTGCGAATGCCCGCTGCGTATACGGGTACTGCCGGTTTCAAGCCGTCCTATGGCATGCTGTCCCGGTGGGGCGTCGTCCCGTACGCGAATTCGCTAGATACCGTCGGTCTACTCGCGAAAACCGTGGGGCCCATAAGAAAGGCAATCGTCGACGAGAAGCTGTACTCGGAGCATGATCCCAACGATCCGACGTCGCTTTCGGCTTCGGTACGCGAGAGGTGCACAGCACAGAGGCAGTTCTATAAATCCGCGGGACGGCCTTCGCTTCGGGGACTGACATTTGGTGTACCAATCGAGTATAACATTGAAGAGCTAGACCAGCGCATACGAGAAGGGTGGGTATTGGCTGCTCAGAGAATAAGGGAGATGGGAGGACGGGTGGTGCCCATCTCCTTGCCATCTACTAAGAACGCTTTATCCGCATACTATGTCATCGCCCCTGCAGAAGCATCATCGAACCTGGCTAAATACGACGGGATCCGCTACGGACGTCGAGACAAGGAAGGCCCAAGCGATGCACTGGACGGTATCCTGTACGCGAAGACGAGGGGTGACGGCTTCGGAACCGAGGTGAAGCGTCGAATATTACTTGGCTCATACACGTTGAGCTCAGAGGCTATGGACAACTACTTCATCCAGGCCCAGAAGGTCCGCCAATTAGTCAGACGAGAGTTCGACAGGGTCTTCAAGCTCTCGAACCCGCTCCAGGACGAAGAGGCTTTTGATCTCAGCGAGATGGACGAGACAGTGCAGCTAGAGAGCAAGCTGGGCCCGGTGCAGGTCGACTTCCTCCTCTGTCCCACTGCGCCGACGCCACCGCCACTGCTCGAGGACGTCATGAAACAGACGCCGCTCGACTCCTACATGAATGACGTCTTCACCGTCCCTGCGAGCCTCGCAGGCCTCCCTGCCATAAGCATACCCATGGATATCCCTTCGGATCTGACCAAGGAAGAGGAAAGGCTCCTCAACTTCGGAGGCTTGCAGCTGATCGGGCAGTACTGGGATGATGCGCGGTTGCTTGCCGTAGCTGAAGAGGTGTCTATTCGTGTCTCGAAGCGGACGGAGCGCGAGCTGGCAAACTCCCAATAGGTGTTATTAGACGTATATGTCTCGTCATATCCAAGAAGGTGGACGATTGTGTGTCGAACAGATTTGGTATCGGCGTGTCTGTATATACCTGTATATTAGCTTTTCTGGCTAGAAAACGACCCTATTCGGCCCGCTGCAAGTGTCATACCGTCAGCTCAGCCCAGGCCTTCCTTGGGGTTTTCAAATGCCTCGTAGGAATACTCAAGTGGGATCTAATAAACTCGCGACGGATGCTTCACGCCAGGAGGTCTCAGAATCTTCTGGCGGGGCCAACCATCTAATGATCGTCACGTCCGCCTGGCGCATCGTCGCGGTCACGATCCATACTATCCTCTTCAGACTCACGCGACCGATCCCGCCTTCGATTTCTCTCTGATGAGTCTCCCCTGCCACTCTCTCCCGAGCTCGAGCTCCGTCTCCCCCTATGATCCTCATCCATGCGCTCCTCCACCAGACCCTCATCATCGCTATCCTCCCTCCCATCGCCGCCATCCGCGCCGCCATTCACAGGCGGTTCCCCCTCCTCCTCCTCCTCCTCCTCCGCCAATAGATCCTCGATGTCGCCCAGCGGGCTGACCCTCGGCTCCAGCAGGTCGAGGTCCTCGAGGATCTCGCGCTTGGGCATCTGCCAGAGGCTCGTGGCGCACACGCGGTCCTTGGTGAGCAGGTCGTCGACGAACTGGTCGACGAACGTGAGGCTGGTGCCGGCGCGGCCGCGCCTCCTGAGCTTGCGGCGGTCCTCGAGCAGCGGCTCGAGCGTCCTGTACACGTCCTCGGGCCGGCGCGTCAGGCGCACGTAGAAGGCGGCCAGCGCGCGCAGGTACTTGAACCTCTCGCCGCCGAACGCGAGGTACTCGTGTAGTATGTCGTCGCCGGGCCCCAGCTGCAGCAGCTTGAAGGCGAGGCAGAGGAAGGGCGAGGGCCGCTGCGCGTCGCCGTACGTGCCCCCCACGAACGACACGTGCTCCGCCACCCGGTCCACCACGTCCGCCTCGTTGAGCCCGAAGCACTGCTCCTTCCAGAAGTAGCTCTCCACGATCCGCTCCCGCACCGCCTTCTCCATTATCGTCGCCGGGTTCAGCCCGTTCGGGGCCAGCGCCGCGTTCGTGCCGCGCTCGTCGAGGAAGCGCCGCTCGTCGGCGCGGTGCGTCATGTTGGCTTGTTTTGTGTTTGTCCTGGTTTACGTTTCGGTTCAGATACAGAGTGGGCGGTATAATGCGGAGCGCAGGGAAAAGAAATTTCGGCCGGCGTTATCGCGTGGCACGTTGAGGCGGGTTGGCGTTGGCCTGGTTGAATGAGCGGTGCGTGTTGCGAGTTTCGCAAGGTTGATGATCGATTGCAGTAGCGTTGCGATCCAAGAATGCTAGAGCTCGAGAGCTTTCCGAAAGCTGGCCCGTATCGATAAGGACGATAAGAACGCGCGGGCTTTTCAGCTGAGGCGGCGGTGGGCCTTCAGCTCCAGGCAGGGTTTGTAACGTACAAAGTTACAACGCCTTGCCTGCTTGCATGATTGCAAATCAACCCGCTTCGTCCGGCCTCAAGCTAACTAACAGGGGAGAAGGATCAGCCTGTGGAGTTCTACACTAGTAGTCACACTCTCTTTCTAACTTTTGTGTTGTGATATCCAAGTTGTATTCGCGGCATTCCAGCTTCGGCGGATCGAGATTAATTAGCTCTTCCTACTTAATGCTTTTATTGCAGTGCCTTCCGAAGAACGTCTTGTGAACGAGAAGAGATGTCTCAATCGTGTGATACAGTATTGTTTAATATGTACGTGCGATAGGACGTATGGAGTCCCGTATTACACCGGCTCCTACTTTTCAATGTGCCGTTGTTGATCCTGCCGGGTCACCCGGGAATAACCCTGTCTGACGTCTGGAATCTCTAGGTCCGTCCACTGCAACGTCAAGCAAGTATTTTGCTGGAAATCATTGCTTCGACGTTGTGTCTTCTTTACAAAATTTAACAATACAAAATGCCTATATTACAGGCCTTCTATCGACATTGTGCGTAATATGATAAGCAGATGCTACGGAAAGTACCGTTCGTTATGTATTTGGTTCTTCCACGTCTCTAAAGATCTCCTTATCGTATTCCGACGGGCATAGTTGCTCCCATTTCAACAACTCGCCCTTATCCGTCCAGGCGCCGCCGGCAATAAGAAGGGTGGAGTCGGCCTTGTGCTGTTGCCACGTCTGCTCCGACGGTTCCCCGAGCAACTCGTTCAGGTCATTCAACATGGCCCTGGCATGCGGCTGGTACCAGATCATCGGCCAGTCGTTCTCGCGGTGCTCTTTATGCCCGTTCATATGTCTGAAAATGGGGATCTGTGACAAGCACAGGTGGGTGTAAAGCGGCCGCGTGAGCCAAGGCGACGGCTCGTTGGGGGAGGAGCCTGTGGGTTTTAATAGCTCGGCGGGTAAACTCGAATTCAGGATATCATCCGGAAGAACATCGGGCACCTTGGTCGGGCAATCCCACACCGATCTGGATCCGACTTGCTCCTCTATTGACTTCTGCTTGTCGTAGGTAATCCAGCGCGCATCCCACTCCGAGTTGATAGTCTGGTGTCCGAATTCGCTCCAGAAATCCAGGTAGATTCCGAACTCGTAGGGGTTCCCCTTGCTCAGGTCTGGGTCGAACGGCTCGTGCGTGAAGCTCGGGGACAGGGCGTTGTCGACAAGCGACCCGAACACCTTCGACGTCCGGGGCTTCGTGCCGGGCGGCGCGTGCTTCAGGCGCAGCTTCTCCCTCACCCACTCCTGCCTGCCGTACATCAACGCGAACACGCTCTGGTCGGACCCGTGGTAGACGTCGGCGGAGAAGCGCTGCCCGTCGTCGAAGGGGTCCGTCTCGGGCCACTTCTCAATCTCCTCCCACGCCTCCGCGAACATCCTGCGCATGGCGCCGGCGGGCCCGAGCACGTACCCGGAGTTCAGGAACCGCTGGCGCACCGAGGACCAGTGGTTGTGGCCTATGACCGTATCCGTGTTCCCGCCGTAGAGGTCCTCAGGCAGCGGCGAGTTCGGGATCGCGTAGCAGGCAACCGTGTGCGGCCAGTTCGGCGCACACCTCTTCCCGGAGCCGAAGAGGATGAGCTGCTGCAGGTTTTCGCCGTTGACGGCCTCGTGACCGGCATACTCCACCAGGCGCCTCTGCGCGGCTTCCCGCGTCGAGTGGTATCGGCTGGTCAGCACAGACTTCGGCAGCTGCAGGTGTATGTCGTAGGCGTCCATCATCAGGACCAGCTCATCGTCCTGCTTGGGGCTTAGTGAGCTCAGGTAATCGAGGACGCCGGATACCTTCGCCATGTGGCTCCCGCCTGCGAGCTGGTGTCCCTGCTCGAAGTTCTGGTCCCAGGCGAGAATCGATGGGGTCGGATAGCCCAGCAGGGAACAACCTTTTCGAAAGTCAGAGTTAGCAGGAGATCATCTGCGATATCTAGAGTAGAGTATCATCTCGCGTGTAAAGACCATGTGGGCCTCTTTCTTGAGTTGTTATAGAGCAGCTCTTACTTACCTAGAAGGAGCTTACATAGATTCACATCGCCATGCGACGCGGGTATAAGGACGTGCAGTTTATCTTTTGAAGCGGTAATCGAGCTGTCTTTAAAGCCATTTGAAGTCGGAAAATTTGGCCTTCTTAAGTGCTGATTTCGGGATTGTTAGCTAAATCATGTTGCTTTTCGAGCCATAATAAGGCGAGCGTAGGTGCCATTGGATAATGGACGATGGCATCCATAAGAACATGGAAGAGTCTGTAACGACTTACGATCAGTGTCCCTGTTAGAAGCACGTTCAGCGTGATAAAGACGCATATTCCAATGACGTTGAACCGTCGCGGCGCAGCATCGACCCAGCGGATTAGTTTGGTGGGCGGCTGCCCTTTTTCTAACCCGCTGCCGTCTTCAAGATGTGGAAGATATTTTTGCGGCATGACTTAAGCCTAACCGTAGGTCTTAGGTACGCGGGAGATCAACGAGAAGACCGGAGCGAACTGCGAGGAGTTCTGCAAGGCCAGATGGGGGGAAGATGGGCATTTCGACGATATAGGTCTTATTAGAGACATCGCGGCGGAGACACCTGGATCTCACTGATTAATGTGATATGAATTCCCATCTCGATTACGTCCTTCCAAGATCCTCTCGCGCCCGAGAGGCCACGCTAACCAGCCAGCCTAGCATCCCCTTCATTATCCAATACAACAAGAATCCCCCGGCGGCTTGGCAGCTTGTGAGGGCGCCGTCCACAAAATCTTGTAGATGGAAAGCATCGAGTTGGCTAAAAGTCTTGGTCTCTTGGTTCCTATTTGCATGGCGTGCCGGCTCTTCCGTTAGCCACTGTAGCCGGACCACCACCGCTTGGCTAAGCGACGCCAGCCACCTGGAACTGCCCACATGCGATGCTACTGTCTGTACCTGGTGCTGTACCGGCTAGCGTGGGGTTATTTTCCCTTTCCTTGAATCAATGACGTCGACGAAGGAGTTGTCAAAAGCACGTGGAGTTATTGTCCCTTCCATGAATCAATGGCGTCAACGAAGGAGTTTGTCAAAGGACGTGGGGGACAAGCCGCAAAATGTAGAAATTCCGCGCGCACACTTACGGCAACATATCCGACGCCCTTGCATAGATTATCTAACTCCATCGTCAGATAAGTGGTACGTCCTCTATTCATGCTGGCGCTAACTCCATATTCCAAGTCGGCTATCCGGATTTCGAAGTGGGCCAACGCTCCCCTGCCTCGTCATCCTTGATGGGGCCAATCATATCGACCGTAGCAAGAGGACATTTCCTTTTCGGGCAACAGGCCGACCACTTTGTACTGTCGGTGGTAAATCAAGATTTCTCTTCACCATGCTCCGTAGCAATTTGTCCGTACAGGGCCTAACCAGTCTGGCTTCATGTTATCGTGCCTATCTCGCAAGAAGTGTTCTATCAACTGTTTTGCTGGAAACTAGAGCTCGCTGCTATTAAAAGTCTCTCTACGGCTAAGCTATCCCCATGTGCTAGTTAGAGCAAGGCGCAGCCCGTCAGGACTTTACAGCCTTGACAGCTAAGCATGCAGGAGTTGTAAATATCGAAGATTGGACAAGCTTCCCTTCCCAAAAAGGGCCATAAGCGACACTTGTTTCCAATCTTTTGACGTGATCTGCAGAACCAGGCCCCACACGCCCAGCCAAGCCCATTTGCTGCCAAATCGACAACAAGTGGCCATCGAGACGAGGCGCGAGGCTCGTGGCGGGGCCCCATACGTACATCGTCACATCGACGCTTCGAGCTAAGCCTGCCAAGTCAGTATCCACAAAGAACTATGGTGTTAGCAGCCCCATTGAGGGCTGAAGCACCCCAGGTTATCAATTTCGCTCTCCTTGGCGCTTTCTGACGACCGACATTCCCGTTGTTATCAGAAATCTTGGACGGTGTAATGTATGAAGGTAATTCTCCTCTATCACATATATCCAACAAGGTATAAATCAAGCCTTTCGGGATTACAATTGTAACGTCGGCTGAGGTTGAAGATAGTCAAGGTGAGAGCTAGGTTGAACGAGTCTTAAGGGCTAGCGAAGACCCGGGAAGAGGTAGAGGTACCAGACCTGACGGCGGTTAATATAAGTTTTTCAGGTATTCCAGCAGTCTTATTTTATGAAACCTAATTTTCTCTAGAAGGGCAATACGCTTATCATTAATGTTATTAGGGGTGTCTAAAGCGGTAGGACCCGCTAACCCGGAATGGGCAGCCTAGTCAGGGGCCTGTTAAATCGAGCTCCGTCCAGGGATAACTCTGGGGTACGTGGTGGACTTTCCATCGTGATGGAATCCAGAATTGATTATGAGAGCCCATGATCTAAAGGTGTCTACTTCGTTTCCTTTCCGGCCAGCGTACATATACAACAACACCCGGAAAGGCTATCTAGCAACGGTACCCTCGAGCGCCTTACTAACCAGAGGCGACCAAATTCAACATGGGCAACATGAATCCAAGAGACGTTAAGCATGTTCAGAATCGGATATAAGGTCCGCTTCAGGCATCATGTATTCAAGATGACTGTATACCCGTGGGATATTCTATACGAAGTGACCAGCCTTGAGGCCTTGGGGACTAGACAACTATATGTGTACGGAAAGTATTGTCACCTTGCCTCTATTCGAACCCCTATTCCAATATCATGACTATGCTTTGGATCATGGATCTATATGCTAGCCTGCCTGATCATACGAACCAAATACTTAAACGTTGGCATGATGAGTATGGGATTGTAGAGATAGGACATGTGCCCCCATATCACACGCCTTTTCACCATCTCTCCCAGTCTTCTGGTCGTGGTTAACGGTTGGTTCTGAGATGATAGTACCGACCGTCCGTTATAATCAACCTGGCTTACAGCGGATCTCCTCGTCCACCCCGCTCATCCCGGCACGCGCCCATAGCCCGCTTCCCTTCAGCGTTCGTTGCCGGCACACAAGTGGCCCCAGGGGAGGACGACATGCGTGTGACTGAGGGCCTTCTTAATCCGGACAAGGCGGTCGTAGATAGTTCTCGGCCCAGGAGTCGTGTTGCCTGTCAGGCTTCGGGGGAGTATTGCGCTTCGTAGATAGTATGTGGTGGGGTCACTCCCCTCGAACACCTTATATGCCTTTCTAAGTGCTTACATGTTTCTAGCCAACCTCGTTGGTCGAGCAGGCGAGAGCCTCGGATATATGTTCTCGCTCCCCTCCCCCTGAACGCGGTCGGTGGAAATAACCCAAATGGACTGACAAACGTTGTGGCCCGGGTGGGAATATATCAGCTCAGATATGGCCGAACCCACCTTCCTAGATGGATATCAGGTCCCGAAGGAATGATGACGCAGAGTAGCCTACGCCGCGAGGGGTGGAGAACAAGTCCTTGATTTGGCATTTTGGCAATGACCATGTCTCTCATGAACTTCACGATTTCTGTGTGGAGAACTTGGTAACGAAGTGCATTCTTTTGGCTGGAACGATCGCTTTCCAAGCCTTGTAGGTGGTGAGGCCAGATTGAGAGAGTCCCCCGGGCAACAGGACGTTCTGGCAATCGTGACCTCTACTATCATACCTCGTATTCACGCATTGTAGGTATGATACCGTGGTTACCCCGCGACTGCTATACTAATACCAAATATCAGCTACCCATACTGGCCTCTACACCCCACTTGGAATCCCTCCTCGTAGCATTCATGACATTACAGAATGTCCTACAGAACTACAGGGAGTACTCGGGCAGGTCATCAGCGGAGTGGTTCTACATTGCAACATTCGGAGTCAGCTGATAGCCGTATATCATGCCGGTCATCTATAAGGACCTAGCTAGACCGGAGGAAACTCGTGGCTAAATAGTTCCACCGCGATGACATAGATCGACCAAAGAGGTCGGCAAGCACGACTAGATCGATTAACCAAAGCTTCTCAAGCACCGAGGGAGACAGGATAGTCGACGTGGTATCCATATGTTGACCATCCTGCTACGACGCGGCACACTCGCCAGGGTTATAGATTGGCGGTCCGGGGTGACAAAGAGCCTCCTCCAGGAGACTTCATTGAAAAACGACCCAAGATTCAGGAGACGTCCAGGAGGTGGAGGCGGAGAAGGCCTTATAGTGTGACTTTTGGACCCCTGTAGAACTACGGTGCTCGCACATAGACCTCGGAACAGGGGCTCCAAGAGCCTGCTCAACGATGTGAGGGATGGCTGTTATGCAGTTTAGGTTCTGGAGCGACACATTCAAGTCGAGAAGGGATTCATGTGAATTTCACCGAACAGAATAACGAACAAGGAGGTCAAGTCACCGACAAGCGCTACGGAGAAAAGGCGCCGTGATTGGGGACATTCGAGTGTTCCAATAACCAAACCAAAATATAAGGATTGATCCGTGCTACGACCACGACCTAATGGTATATCTATATCTAGTACACTCGACCATTCAAAACGCCATACCTGAGGGCGTACTTTACCTTGAGCGTGCACAGGAAAGGCGGGACGTCGTTGGAAGGCTAGACCAGAGACTTCCCCTCAACAATTAGAAGTTATCTCATCAATCACAGTTCAATCTTGAGAACGGATTCCGAAACTCGAGCAGGTCCCTCTGCCCGTAGAACTCACCAGCAACGGTCAGGATCATGTTCAAGGTCGCCCGCAGATTAATCTGTGCTCTCATCGCGTCCTTCTCCGCTTGCGTCGGGACAGGCTCGGGCGACTCTTCCGCAGTCTCCAGCTGAGCAAGAAGGTGGGCCTTGGCGCTCTCGATGTCAGCCAGATCTTCAGATGGTTTCTGTAGTTCATCGGATACTTCCCCATCTTCGAGGTCTGTGTCCAGCTGCATTTCTACGTCAGATGCCTCTGCCGCTTGGTGCTCTTGGTCGGCGTGGCTTTCCGGCTCTGCCGCTGGACATGCAGGACTTTTTCCTGCGTCACCGTTAACGATGACCGATTGCTCGGTGACACGGTGACTAGTAGAATCCGAGGGTGCCATCTCGACAGCTCTGGTATTAGTATCAACAGACCTCCCCTCTGCTCGGTCAGGGCCATGGTCCCGGGAAGGAGTTGAGTCATGAACATCGGCTTTGATGGAGCCTTCCCCCTCTTCCTCGTAGGAGTGGGAAGACGTGGGTCCGTCATTGACATCCTCGTCTACTTCCAGCTCGACGCCTTCATCACTTTCGCCGACACCATATTGTTGATGCAAGACTTCACGCTCTGCCAAGCTGACCATGAAAAGGACCGCTCTCTTCCCAAGCTCGCGTATCCAGCCAATCTCCTGGTAGTCGAGTTCGCCTCTGTCAGGCAGACGAGCCAGAAGGGCCCAGATCCATCTGCTAGTCCGCTCACGTAATTCATGGCCGTCACGAAATGACTTGCTGTTGAGTAAGACCCGTATCAGGCGGATAACGCTATCCTTATGCATGCCGGCGACCTGTGCGGGTAAGGGGTCTGTGGCCTTTATGAGGCCTGACCACCGTGACATAGTCGAGGAGGTGGGACCAAGTTTGCCTACAAAAGTCGGGTTCGACGATGTAAGAGCGGAAAGAGCGCTTCGTGGTGGGTCTCTTCGTAGGACCTTGCGTAGAGAGAAATATTGGCGGGTGAGAGAGGCGAAATACGCCTCACGTATCTCGTCCGAGCTGCTGTTGTGTGGACCACCTTCATTCGATCCCAGGCTGTCTTCCTCGTCATAGTCTAGCCCAGAGACTTCACCTTCATCTTCCTCCTCTTCATCATCATAATCCTCGTCGTGGTCTTCTGGCAATGCAGTATATGCTCCGTCGTGGTAGTAGCCTCTAGAATCGCCTATGCCGTCTTCGTAGATGCTTCGATCGATTGTCTCTTCGTCGTCGTCTTCCTGTTCAATCGCTCCTTCTGAAGAGAGTCGCGGGGGCGGCTGGGGCCCAGCCTTCTTTGCAGCGAGGACATGCGGGATACCGGAGGCTTCTACTCTATACTCGCCATATCAGCATTATCCTTTATCTGAAATAACTGGGTGAAGGTTTAGCTTGGACGGTCGAGGTGAAAATGGGTGCTGGGAAAGAGCTTACCGTACTGATCTCAAGTATGCCAACGCATCTGAGTCGTCTTCGCACTCCAAGTCACTGTCCCAGAGCGGAACGGTTGTCGCTCCCTCCAGAGTCCCGAATACTCCCCTTTGGCCATAGGTTTGGTCAACGCTTGAGCCTGGCTGTTTTCCGGGTTTGGAGGAGGCATGATCCCGTCGACGCTTCGCCGCATTGTCGCCATCATCTTCTGGCGGGCGCTTAGATGCCATGGCGCGGCTGTGCAGTGCTGTTAGGAAGGGCTTGTATGATGAATGCAGAGTTTGTATGAAGTACACAGTAGGGGAGGCGATGGCGCGTGACTTGGGATGTCAAAGTAGTAATTCACTAAAACATCAATTTCGGTTAAGTGCAATTACACTAACTAGTACTTGTTCCTAGCCGTGCTGCATATGCACATGTCAGGAGAGTAAAATAGAAAGCCTGGCCACCCCCTGTATAACCAGCACCAAGACTTCCCATATTCTACAAGGTAATTATAATTCGATTAAAAAGCGTAAAATTATGAGAAAACCAGTATTGAATAATAGTTGGGTAGAAATGTCCGGACAAGTAGTAGTCATTATGGCTCTCGGATACTTCGTATATTATTTCAAATTCAGTTTGTGTATATGCTTTTCCACCGCACGTTATATTTAATTCAAAGGATTCTGAATATTTTGCATAACACCCTAACCACGGACGGTCTGTATGACTAGACCTGCGCCTGTATGTACGGTTTATTTTAAGCCTTGTTTAGTGATATTATTATGAATATTTTGCAAGTTTATTTCGATTTACAAGAGGTTGCTAAGCATGCTAACTAAGGCTTGGTTGTAAATTGGTGGTGGGGCCAGACTTTGTCCCTGTCAATGAATGTAAAATGAGAGCCAAATTTTGCAGCACGTCCAAGACAACTTCTAAGGGGCTGCTTGAGGACATTCCGGATATTCTCTGTACGGCCATGTTAATTACTCGGCCCTCCAGCCTGCAGAAAGCCAATATATGCAGATTATCCACCTGGCTGCGGAAGCCGTCCAGATATAGGGAATGTAACCTACAGTCGAAAGAACATGCTGTGCTGGTGCCCTTTCACTCAGGCAGTTGTCCCAAATGTATCTATCTATATGATTACTACACTGTGTATGCAAAGAACTCGCATGCCTACGACATCATTTGTGTGGAAGGTAAAACTACATAACCATTCGGGGTTATCGTCGCTGATAGCCTGCATATCGTGCTGCCGAACTGGGCTTTGTCACACGTCATAGTCTCGAGTCTGAAACTTGACGGGTAGCAAACACGACTGCTCGTTTTCTGTTTACCTTAGCCTTCTGGGCATCCCGTCACCGGTCTAACACCTTGTTCAGGCAAGGCAACTACTGGCTTTATTTTATATTGAAAGCTTCTACTGCCTGATCAAGCTGGATGGAGTGTACCAAAACGGCTGGCAATGAACCTTGCCGCTCTATCACGGGGTGTCATAAATGACTGACGGAGGTGCCTTCCGTATCTACGCTTCACGGGAGTAGGACTAATGAGAAGGGGCCAGTGAAAACATACCACACTCACTAAAGCCTGATAGCCCTGTGATACCGCATAGGACTTATACAGCTGTGATTCAACCTGCACTGACTGTGCGTGCGCTCGAGATATACATAGTCTCGCCCCTTGAAAGCCAGCATATGCCCGCCAGTCCTTGTGCTGCAACAGGCGTCCGCTGCCTCGTGGATTTATATTTACGAGCGTGACCTTCACCCCACGGGATACGTTGGGGGTTATTATGGAGAGCTTGGAGGGTGGGGTTCTGCTGCTGGGGGGCGAATTGGTTATACAAAGGTAACGTTGACCTAGAGATCTCTCTTGCACAGGTCCCGAAGATTCATGTCTGAATCCGTGGCCAGGCAGTGTAGCGGCAGACCTATGACAAGCTGGCATGGGTTACACCAGGCGTGGGTTTAGGGGTTAAGGGACAGCTCGCGTCTAGTATGACGAGCTCATTGATGCCTAAATATCTATGCAAGATTCAGACTTCTCAATCAAAAGTTACACAAATGTAGGCCTTCCGAAACTGCCGCCTGATATATTGCTGTAGACACCCCCGGAGCTTTTCCTCTTGCTGCCAATGACACGTGGTTTTGATCGAAGGCGTCCAGCGCCCAAGACAATTGTCGATGTCTCCTAGGCCAGGCGGCACTGCCTGCTTTGCCAGTATGAGGAAGTCAGGCAATAACTGACGAGCCCTACGAATGCCTCAAGTCTCCAGTTTAGCTGAACGCTGACTCCAGCTAGGTGTAAATGACGTACGCAGAAGAAGGCATGCCTAAGCTTCAGGCCATGGCGTCATCATTCCCTAGCGAGATATCCATCTTCCAATGGCTCGTTCCGGATATCGTGGTTCGCTATCGCGGTCGGGCAGCGAGATTTACGTTCAACGTGACGTGTCTGACTCAGACCACGTAGCGCACTCTCCCACTTTACGTGTTGCCATAATTATTCCTTCGCAGAATCCTTCCACGGTGCTCCTGAACTCAAGCTTCCTAGAGGACACAACGATGCGTCGAGCGCCCTGCTTTCAGGGCCGGCAAAACATCGACCAAATGAGGCCGAGGGTGACGATGCTGTTAACGTATAGGATGAACAGCTCAATATGTTTTGAGCATGTTGTTTCAATACCGAAGAAACCCACATGATTGCTCATCCTCCCGGCCCAATTGCAAGGGACAGATGTACTAGCCCGAGACAAGGGTCAAAAGTGATCCAAAGAGCAGATGCTAACAAGATGCAAACAGTGTCAGCCATTAACATTGGGTTTTTCAGAATTGCCCAGGTACTTACATCGTACTTACATCATAACTTCTACCAAACTAGGCAGTTGAGAATCTCTTCACCGAAAGAGAGGTGGGGAGCAAAGACGCATTGACCGTCTGATACGCTCGTGCCCGACCCTGCCCCATCAACCGGTGAGGACAAGGCAAGGCCTAACGGGCACATCCCTGGTTAGCTTGACGCCAGCGTCCCCAGGGGACTTTCGCCTGATCTTCCTCTCCAACACAGTCGAGAATGCCAAAACCTCGGCTGGAATTCCAGGTCGTTCGTTCATAGTTACATTTGTAATACGCTTTTCTCCAAAGCAAGCTCATAGACGCAGACTCACTAAGGATGCTTCTTGATATAGAGTCCCCTGATATATGGACTCCCCGGCTGCGCCTGCCCAGAGAGAGAATATCCCACTGCAGTGAACCGCGTCCCACGATACACACTGAGAAACTCTGCTCCGAAGGGCCGGGAGATAGCGCGGAAATCGTTGGTTTTCGCGCATGCAAGTTCGCCTGCCTGCCGTCTGTACCACCTGACTACCACCCCCCAATAGGACTTCGTAGCGAGCCGTTCCGTCAGGGTCCGCCTGGTGAATATTTGCCTTACCTGGTGTAGAGTTTGCTCTCACCGCTACGGTCGGTCAAGGATATCGCTTTAGAGCTTACGGCCAGATCCATTGTACAGGCGGTGCTATGGGGCACCGGCATTGCGACACGCGAGGCGTCGAGTATGGAGAAGGCCCTCGGCGAGTTCGCAAGAGGAGCTGACGCCTTGCTTCTTTGGCCCGTGATTGTTGCAGGTTGCCAACCTCCGGATGACCACACTTCCCCCTACATCGAACAGTCCGACCCAGCCTTGGTGTCATCGCTTAGTATCCCAGTACCCATTTCACGCTCAATGCGATTAACCACGTGGGGGGATGTCGGATAGCAACCGTCCCGCGAAGGAACACTGTGGAACGATTAGAACCGGCCCGCTCGGGCAGTCCTACATAGGAAGACGTGAATCTCCGTCCCGTAGGCGAGGTTAACACGACAATATGCAGGTAGAGTGATGCCTTGTCTTGATCTTCCGGTCCTAGCAGCACAGACTTGAGCGAATAAAGGGCTACATGACGCCTGAACGGGTGCCGAAAGTAGGGCCCTCGCATATGGGGATGTCCGGGTGGTGCAAAGGTCGAGGTCCGATCATGATATTCGACGTAGCTGCCTTCACCGGATTGTCCAGTATCCGCTCCGATTTAAGGTCCTGATATCTTGGTCTGGCGTCAGTCTCTTTTGCCTGACGAGTTATGTAGGTGTAACTCCACCAGGTGTTTTGCAAGGCGCCTCATCGAGAGAGACCGGTGTATGAAATATAGACCGGTAGGCGGCTAATATAGGTAGATATTGAGCCACTTCTATTCATAGCACTCACCGAGCGGGTAACTGCATGTGAGAGAAGCCCTGTTACCAGGCAAACAGATCTTGGTATTGAGTGTGACGTAATAGGGGCGGTTATGCAAGCATGGCTGCGTCTCAGGGGCTCATCCGAAATTGAATTTGATTCAATAGGAGCATGCCGGGTGCTTCCCCGCCAAGAGACTGCCTCGACCTTAGTACCCTATTATCTCTTAAAATTTGTTAAAGCTAATGCAGCACTATATTTTCATCAGGTTAGGCCGCAAGCATCCCATACAGTACACATCTTTAAACCTAACTATAAACGGCTTAATGGTGGTGGAAGGTTAGCTAGAGAGGGCATCACTACGGATAGAAATGGGACTTATTGCATTAGTCCTGCATAGCATTTAACGAATTTGGCGAAATAGTACGGTATCCGACGGTCAAGAAACAGACTTCAAAACGATGCGGTGCCACCTCGGTATATAGCTGCGGAGCAGGTCGAGGCAGGTGCAGGATGTAACTTCGATGGCCATCTAGCTTGATTCACCTCAGCATCGCGAGGTGAAGATGTTCAACTTGCAGAAGCATTGGACTAACTGCTTGGCGACAAGCTCCCTATAAACCCTAATTAATCATCTACAGCTGCGAAGGCTTTTGTGTAAGGCGGTTAGCGCATCGCATAGCTACGTGTTGGGCCTCCTTGCTTTACCAGATCTGACTAAGTGTTATCAGGTGCGTTGACGCCCGACTTAAGGTTCCAGGTTAGGCCATGGCGGCAGCAAGTGTTATATTCCACCAGTGTAGATATTAATTCGCAAAGGCGCAACGCGTCCTCCACTACACCCCCTCGCCTGTACGAGAGGCTGTTAGGCATGAAGAAGGCAACCCGGTGGCTTGTGCGACTGCTGCTAATACTAGAAAGTCCAACAAGGTTCCGTTTACATCTTGAAACTAGACCATCAGGCGGCCCTATGCAACAATGAAGCGAGCGCATGAGGGAGCCTTCCGTGCTTTACCAGCGGTCCTGATTGATACCCCTTGCTTTGCATATTAATGGCTGAAAAAGCAGGCTGAAGTGTGCCTCGTTCGGCTTCGAGAACATATATGGACTCAAGTAAACTTGATAGAGAGTCATAACGTAGGCACCCGAGAGTATTAGGCCTCATTTGTAGCTGCCATGAGCCGTCATAGACGAACCACGTTGCCCCGGTTAAGGTTCTGAGTCACGGCCATGTTCGAGACGGCCGTCACTGGACGTTCGATGGAGAGGGAGGGCTGGCGGGTGATCAGCAGGGCAATGAGATCAACAGAGAGCGATCATTGGGAACAATATATTCCCAATAATACTCAAGCCACGAATACGACGAAGGACTGTTCTTTCCAACCAAAGCAACTGGCCTGGATCTTCGTACGGGTCCCTCGACGCGGGCAACAGGCTCGTAGTTGCCTGCTGGCTAGACCCAATAACGCGTAGCCTGCCTCTACCAGAACCCCCTATAGCGAGGACGCGTAGTGCAGGGCGACAATTACGACATCACCAAAGTGAAATTAGGGCATTGTCGGGTCGTACCCAATAGGCTCCTCCAGAACATATGTTGTGTGCAAAATGAAGCCTCCGAGTGACTTCTCAGCCGCCGTAAATATGAACTAACTAGTCAAAGGCCGTTTCAGCTGGCAAGTTGGATCACTAAAAAGATAATTACAGGGCAAGCCTGTTTGGAAAAAAAGGAACGGATCGGAAAGCGATAGTCAGGCGCCTCTCGAATGCTTTGCAACTAAAGAATTGTGTAGGACGTTACAGGTTACCTGCCAACCTCTTGTCAGCTTCAAAGATGACACGTTATCATAAAAAATCTTAGGCTAGCATACATCCGGGCTGCCAGCCGGATCTGATAACGCCTTGAAGAAACATTAAGAACACGCAATGGTAGGTCCTCGGTCAGTCTCTACCTAATGAAGTCATCTAACTAGTAGACGACTCGAAGTATGTGGACCTGATACAGGCTGCTGGGTACAAGACCACTCGAGGAGTGTACTATCCCCTAGTACCTGTTTGCTGAGAGAGGCTGAGTGTTTTGAACAGACCCCCGATAGGCCACGATGGCGTGGCAATATATATAACGTTTTCTGCACCATACTCGAAACCAGCAGACGAATCTCAAGGGGATTCGCTCGGTAGTGAACTGATGGCATTACGCATCTGCCAAGAAGGGCCGACTATTAATTATCGCGGCGTATCTCTCCATCTCTGTCTACTCAGAGAACCGGGGCAACGGTATCGCAGCTCGTTGCCCCTATTCCATCTAAACAATTCTTAGATAGGCTCGAGGTAAAGGGGATTCTTATTGGCAACAAGTGTGATCCATGTGATGAGTCATGACTGTAATAGAGCTCCCGGGGGGCCTATGAGAGTGAAGGGCCCGGTAGTATTGAGTGTGTGGCGTTACCCTAACATCAACGTCGCGTACAGTCAGGCGCTGGTTGGATAAATCTTGGATTCGACTATCCGAAGTCTGAAGCTAGAAAGGTTAGAATTGGCGGTGGAGAAATACCTGTTATGGATATCAAACTTGCCACTACGACATAGTATTGCCTTGAGGGAAGATGCACGCCAGTCAGCTCTTGTGATGCACACCTGCTACCCAACAAGTTATCCTGGTGGCATCATAACCGTGATCCGTTCCGCCAGGGACTACCACACCCCAGAGTTTCCTGTACTGGTTGGACATCCGGGACTTGGTTGCCTGACATGTATCGGCGACCCCTATTTGCTTTCCTGCGTCCAGGACAAGCTGGATTCGGTGAGCCCTCTGCGTCGTCGTAGTGCTCGTATGTCAGCAGCTGCCTGGCTGGTCACGAGGTCGCTAAACGACCTGAAGGAACTGGTCTATCAGAGACGAGGTACTTCACACTGTAGAGACACGCTGGAGCCGGGTTTGCCTCCGTAAGAAGCTTTCCTTCGCTTATTCATGCCGTGGCCTGAGGCAAAATGTTATGCCTAGCCACATAAAAAAATTTCTGCTCAGGGGCCATGACTCCGCGCGTCTGTGGCGATCTTCGTATCTCTTTTGTTTTGCCCAGTCGGTCCTTATGAGGCTCAGGACGCCTCACATATAAGCTGAAAACCGCCGATTATAGGTAACACCTACTAATCATGGCTGTCAACATGGGCCTGGTTCCTCGTTAAGATGGCCTCCCCGCAGCATCGCTGGATAATCTCAAGGGGCTGAAGATGGGTCGCCTCGTATCAATACCAAGAATTCCGAAGGGAAATATTGACGCCGAGCCCGCATCTGCGATTTGATGTCGGTATTGCCACTTCCAAGGCTTTAGAGCAGGCATCGAGTAACAAGGCTTGCCACCACCGCGCGTACAACCCCAGGAGAGAAAGCGATACTTAGAAGATGAGTAATCGTGAAATGAGCAAGCCGGTGGTCCTGCACGTGCACTGCCATCTTGGTTAGCTGAGAAAAAATATCGCCAAGTTCGCCGCTGGAGCAGCTGCTTATATGTCCAAAGCTGAGATCGGCATAAGCGATGCGATCTCATTGGTTCGTGCTCGGATCCACGGCATCGGAGTCTCCAATTGGAGGGGCGTGGCCGGCTGTGGGACACCGTTGCGCACTCGAAGCCGCCGGTGGAAGACTCGTCGGAATGCTTCCGAAGTTGAATCTTTAACGAGGTGTATTTCGTACTTCATCCTCATCTCATCGCTCTCTTTCTAGTCCTCTGTTGAGATATTTCGGGAAGGCGATTCCCAAGGTGCCTGTGGGCTTTGCATGCATGCATGCGAGTCCCTAGAGGAATCATCCATCTGCTCGAGGTAGCAGTAAATGATAGGGGATCATGATCCGAAGCATTCCATATCATATGATATCGGCCCATTCTCGCGCCCTTCCTTGCTTGCCCCAACAGTGTTCGCATCGCCAGAACGAGCAGTCATGAAATCCATGCGATGCCAACGAGGGTATACTGTATCGGACAAGTTCCCAGACATTGGCGCGGCACCCGGAGACCGCCGATGATAATGACGCAGGTGCGAAATAGGCACAATCTGTCACCCACCTTCAACTCACGGATGTGGCGCTTCCAAGCGCATCCCATGTGACAGCAAATAGACATATAATAAGCATCGTAGCAGCCGGATATGAATAGGGGTAAGAGAGAAGAAAATCCAACGGAGGCGGAGTTAAGGTGGAAGAAGTGCAGTGTGGTCTAGCGGCATGCCACCTACAACAGTAGCGCGGCGGGTACATTACCCGGAGCGTGACAGGCACATATGAAATCCAGGCCAATCCTGCCCCCAATCCCAGGAGAATGCGGCTCTTTTTAAAACCTATACGGCTAATAAATAAGCACCATCGAACGCCCCATCACTAAAGTGTATCGTTTTCTAAGTCAATGATTTTCCTCCTGCGTATCTTTGTGCCATTGTCCCACTAGCAGGCAGGCTCTGTAATTCCCAATCGTTCTTGCACATTACCACCAGGCTCTCCCATCACATTTCGGTGAAGGGAGATCATACGGTTACAAGGCATAAGCCGTGCGACCCCGAAGGAACCCCATGAGCTCTCTACGTTCTGGCAATCGCAACACGGACTCGATATATTGAACGAGGGCCAATTCCCCCCCGATGATACCTGAGATATCCGGTCGACTGCCTTCTTGTGTGCCGCCCAACTCCAGGCTCTGCCCTTAGAGGCAACTACCAATATGATATTCCCTTTGGACACCCCCTCAAGTTTCGCCATGGTTTTTCTACGACTCCGGGGGTTCGCGTACCATCGCGATGGTGGTCGTGGAGATTCGGAGCCCCAGTTTCGCGTGGGCCACCGTCGAGAACTCCGTCCATTCGGTTGTGTATGCCTAGGAGCACTCGACACTTGCGACGGCTGTCTACTGCGGTGATGCGCACGATTGCTAACGGTTTATGCTGCTCACAGCAGCGATAAATCTAGGGTCTAAGACAGGAAGAGAGTTTCAACAGGAAAAATGGCAGCGTAGCTGTACAGGCAGTCAGGGGTGTCCTTTCGCAGCCTTGGCCGCATGGTTCGCAAATGAGGCTCTGCTAGGCAAACAAGGCAAAGAGTCTGGGCGTAAGTTGACACTACCTACCTAGGTACTTGAGGTGTCGCACAGTATGTACATTATACCTAGGGTGTACTTGGTACATCTTGTTCCGCAGAGGCTCCGACATTGCGACTGGGCCGCGGCCCTGTTTTCAACCTCTAAATAGTGAAGTTTTCCACTTCAGTAACTCGAAGATTATGAGCCTCCAGACCTTGCCATATTCCTCTATCATGAGATTCCTGGGCTCTGTGCCACCTCGCAAATCAGGCCATGTTATTGTACTACTTGGAAGCTCTCGAACCCCCCCACCTTGATACCTGAACTTGTTGTATCTCTCTTTTTTATCCAGCCTCGTTGGAATTTTTAAGAAAAGGTGAATTATCCATTCAATCGATGCCGCATGACCACGCCTAGTCCTCGTCTCTTTTCACTTGCTGCATTTACTAATTCGCAAGTCCAAGCCAGGCGTCTGTTTGACTCGCTCGGACGTAGTGGCAAAGTGACAGATCTGTTGCATGCTACTGACTCACTGCTGCCTCGCGGAAACAGGTACACTCTCCTACGTACGCCATGCGATAAAGCGGAGTTCACTGTATCTACAAATAAAACTCCCCCCGGACGGGGAACCAATGTTCGTCCAAATATCTATTCTAGGAGAGGGACCCCTGTCAGCAAGTTAGCCAATCATTTCGAATTTATTTCTCTCTCGGGAGCCACAGCATATCAACATGCCACAACATAGCTCGTTAGAGCAATCCTTTACCTCATTTTTAAGGAATGCCTCCAGAATTCATTGCCCCATAGACGATTGCGGCGAGGCGTTTCCCGATCTTGAAGGGCGGATAAAAGCTCATCTCGAAACACACCACCCGGATTTGTTAGCACGAAAGGACTTCCCTACTCTTCTCCATCAAATCAGGAAAGAGACCTCGGTAACGTCACAGAGACGGTTAGTCTGCCTTTACGGTTTGCCTTGCGGCCTCTTCTGCCTGCTGACTTAGCAAAATTCCATGGTACAGACCGTATGGGAAACAGTCGGCACAGCCCGGCTCCTCTGAGGCTGTCCCTTCTGTAATTGCCGAGGCTGGCCAAGCGGATGTGTCTCCTGGCGGTGACACGCCGGGGCCTCCTTCGAGTAAGAGATTAAAATCACCTAATGCTCGTCCCAAGAGTTCCAGTCCGCCGAGGCGCTCCCGAGTCCGCCAAGATCCCGATTTTCGAAGATCGCCGCACGCTGGGAAGCTCTGGAGTCCGGACGATGCACCACCGCAGTCCCCGACGCAGAAGCCTTCGAGGCAGAGGACTCAGCCTAGACATCAGATAACACCGGCTGAGTCGGATGTTTCTTATGCCGATAGCGAGACAACAAAACTTATTAAACAACCCGAGACGCGCCCTATCAGCCAAGACCAGTTGGTGGCAGAGGTCAAGGGAATCTACGCAGGACTCGTAATGGTCGAGTCTAAATGTATCGAGGTGGACAATGCGCAATCGTCCCAGAACGACGCCAAATTAAACAACGAGCAGTGGCAAGCCTTAACTGCTTTACACAGGACCCTCTTACATGAGCACCATGACTTCTTTTTAGCGTCTCAACACCCTTCGGCAAGTCCAGCGTTGCGGAGGCTAGCTTCCAAATATGCTATGCCGGCTCGCATGTGGCGTCATGGGATCCATTCTTTTCTTGAGCTGCTGCGGCATCGGCTCCCGGCGTCTCTGGAGCATATGCTGACTTTTATTTATTTGGCGTATTCTATGATGGCCCTATTATATGAGACGGTGCCCGCGTTTGAAGATACGTGGATCGAATGCTTGGGAGATTTGGGCAGGTACAGGTATGTCCATGCTGTGATAGTTCTAGACTGGTAGCTGATCCCGCCGGTGAAAAGAATGGCAATAGAAGACGATGATATTAGAGATAGAGAGGTTTGGACTGCCGTATCGCGGCATTGGTATTCTAAGGCGTCCGACAAGGCTCCGACGACCGGACGTCTTTACCACCATCTAGCGATATTAGCCAGGCCAAATGCTCTCCAGCAGCTTTTCTACTATGCGAAGTCACTCTGTGTGCCCATTCCCTTCGCTTCGGCTCGCGAGTCCATTATGACATTATTCGACCCAATTCTCAAGGTTCGTCTCGAGTGGGAGTCTCCATGGCTCGCAATAGAATTACGAATCCACCTAACCCTCTATCTAGGCACCGAGTACTCAAAACTCCCGACTAATCCCCATCGACGCCGCTTTCGTCAAAGCTAATGGAATTATGTTCAGCGGGAACTATCTAGACCAGTTCACCTCGGCAATGGAGGAGTTCCTCAGTAAACTAGACGGCCATATCAACCGCACAAACAGGAGATGGATGGAGTCCGGGTAGAATTCGCCGTACCTGCTTTGAGTTCCGTCCGGGCTAACCTTTGTCACAGGTACTATATCGCCATCTCGATTTGCTGCGCACTCTTATCGTATGGAAAGGAAGATAATGAGATTCAGAACGCGATCAAGCCTCAGAATGCAGACGAGGCAACTGAGATGGACACTACCGACACTTCTGAGGGAAAGCCCGAGCGGTCATTTTCGTCGGCAGCCCGTCTCGCACAGGGCACTTATATGGTGGTCTTTCGCCGGATTGGGGACACCAATATCCTACCCTTCGTCCATGTGACCATGGTTTTTATATTCCACCTGACACATTTCCCCAACGCCATTTCCCTCGTCGAGGGCGATATCCCGTGGGAACTCGTATCTGTCCTACTCAACTCCCTATTGCAGTCGTACCGGAGTTACGACCGGATCCGTAGCGATCAGTTCCCCAGGCAAGAAAAGGTGCCAGCCCCGCGTCCTCTGCCCGAGGACTTCGCGATGAAGGGCCTGCTCTGGGTGGAAGATTACTTCCCCAACGACTGGTTCTCGAACGAGAAGATTGACGACGACGAGAAGTATTTCGAGATGAAGTCTATGACCGAGGAGCGCAAGGAGCGGATCCTGTGGCTCGGGTGCCGCGTTGCCAAGCAAGGGAAGTGGCTCATCTACGACGAGACTCTCCACCAATTCCAGGCCGCGGCGCAGTACCAGGGCATGGTAGCAGATGATAACGATGCGATGAGTACCCTGGATCCGGAGGATGAGGAGTTCTCGGGGGCGTCCACCGTAGGATCCGGTTGGACGTCGGTCAAAGCCGAAAGGGGAGACGAGGAGGACACGATGGACCTAGACAATGACCCGATAGCCGGGTCAGGCGCGTATTACATTCAGCAATAGGGGACCGGCGTGAGGCGTTCGGGGGAGGTAGGTTTTTCGTTATGATTCTTTACAAAATCGTAATGGCAGCAAATAAGCGAATTTCTAAGTATACACACTTACGGTGCAAATTAATCGCGAATGTACCGATTTTCCCGCAAAACGCGGCGAATTTATAGTTAACGGACTAGACAAGCTCGCAAGCCAGACAAGCTCGTGAGCCTTGTTTTTGGCACCTCGTGATAAATAATCTAAATAACTTAATTACGACATATCGAATTATTATAAATTAACCGTATTCGTTTTGTTAACCGTAGTTATAACCATTTAATAAAATACGTATATTATATTAAAGCTTATTACGGGCGTTATATTATTATTTCTCTTTGTTAATTTGTATATAACGTTATCTTTAACAATTATTGTCATGTCCTAGCTAGCCCCAAGAGGGGGAAGGGGACATATAGCTAACGGCGCCCTGGGTGCTCCAAGGGAACTTGGAGTATTGCTGACCTTTTGGCGCAGTGGCTCACAGGGCAGCCGCCGTGACAATTATTAATAACATATTTATTAACTCTTTTCCAGCTTAAAAGATTTATTTATAATTTTTAATTTTATATAATAAGGTTCTTACGAAATTAAGCTTTATAAAACGTTTTATAATGCGCTTTACAACATTTTAACGTACTTTAAAATGCCGTAATACGCCCTGTAATACGTCTCGTAACGAGTCTTTTAAATATGCCCATTAATATATTTCTCGACGTTATATATAACATATATCTCTAACGTATCACATTTCGATAAAATTGTTTACATATTTAAATTATATAGTTATTCGATATTAAGTTTCTTATTATATCGCTTTTATTTTTACGATTTAAAAGAGATATTAACTTATATACGTTTAAAAATAGTAAGTTTTATAAAGGTTAAGAAAAGAAAAAAAGAATATAATATTCGTAACAAACTTTAATATAATACGTAAACTTATTAAAAGATATAAATACGACTAATAAAAAGAAATACGGATGATTCATGCTAATGCGATATATTGCGCTTCAGTTTTTTAAATTAATTATTACAAAGTGCTAAAAACTATACCCGAGCATTTTTAACTTGCGAGCGTATTTAATAGGTTAAATAAATTAATTTATAATTATTCTGTTATTATACGAACAAATAAACAAATAAACTACGGTCTTAACATAATATTTAAAATAAACTTTATAAATTTTACGTTCTAAGGGTTACATAGCGCTGTTAATTATTATTATATTAAAAGAAAAATAATAGTTTTATTTAATAACATATTAAATATTTTTACCTTATTAGTAAAAAGTGAAAAAGCCGTTCAAACCGTTATAACAAATGAATAAATGCGAGGATCTTAATATTATACATATTTTACGTGGTTTTATGATTTAATTATTTAATCCCAAATACAATATGTTCTGCGGGAAAATGGGTATATTTGCTTTAATTTTACATCACCACTGTAAGTCGCTGGTCGACAGAATAAGCCAATCAGATAGTAAGCAAACCCCTCCAGTTTCTTCCCTAGATAACGCAATAACACGAACCATCGAAAATTGCTATTCCCCCTGTCAGTTGGCCGTCCGTCGGGTATACGACATGTTTCCTATGGATCTACTACAACTGCTTTACTCTATTATCATGCCCCTTTAGGTTATCACGGTGCAGACACGACCTTGCTATTATCTACAAATGCACACCCCCTTGTATTAGGTGCCCTAGGATTGAAGACATAAGCTGTTCGAATGGTCCGTTAGCCCAAGAAATGGCGACCCCTCGATCTCCCGGTCACTCGGCGTTTCGCGCACGTGTACTAGTTTGCGCCTTTGAGAGAGGAAAAAGGGGGGAAACAAGGCCTAGAAAAGATGCGGTTCTCTGCCGCTGGATTCGACTGGGTATTTAGGTATGCACCTTGGAGCACTGTAGTTCAATTTGAGATACGACATAATTTACATATGGCTCTTACAGGAGGATCACCTTAATCAAAGTCTTTTCCCGCTAGCGACGGAAAAATGGTAAGTGGAAGACAAGTTATTGATGGCGCAAGCCCCTTTTCTCCTCTGAGAGAAACGGCTTGACAAAGCAATAAATTGGGAGATTATGGAAATGAAAATTATAACTCGTACGAGCAAGCAGAGATACATTCAGCAATGAACCTCCGCAATCAACTTTTCGGTCACTTAAACCAGCTACTTGTTTATGTCAAATTGCTTGTCCGGATCCTATGTAGGCAGACAGAGCACTGGTCATAATAATTCGAGCGACGGCACGGACGTCTTGGAACCTACTTACGAAGTAGCGAACACAGAAAGCGGCTACGGATTTTGCGGAAGTATTGAAAGAGTCCTGAAGCCGTTGGGTTTATAATAGAAAACGTTATGCCTTGAAACCAACAGAGTCCATTATGTTTAACCATGATCGTCATAGATTTGTGTTTAAGGGGGTGGCTCAACTACTTGGCCACAGTGCTCCTGCTCCTGTAGACACCCCACATATCCCTAAGGAAACAGAGAGCTGGTATTTGTGGGTAGGGCAAACCTGACACAGGGTGCCGGGATCGGTGGGGGGTCCACATTCCCCTCCCCGCAGCAAGTTCAACAAAAGTCAGGCAAACGAGCGAAGCTACAAGGCAACCACGCCGAACTGAAATTTGTTACATCATTCTGTTCCGTGGGCAGGCTAGTTGACGAATTGAGGAGCTAAATTGATTCGTGCGGTAGGAGCGGCAGCGCACAGTTTGATCTCCTGATGGTTGTCTCATACACATAGCGGAGGGAACAGTTGCATCATCGAAGGTTCTGGCAATGGGGGTCACGTCAGCACAATTCTTTTCGCTGACCCGTCGCGCAAACTACCTCCACCCTACGGACCTGTGTTTTACATGTGCGGATTGCGCTTTTCCGGCGGCTGTTGTCCTGATCTGAAATGGCGCGGCAGTTCTCCGTTTTCAGCTCTCTCTTTGTCAGTAATTTATGTCATATCGCCCCCGCATGCAGGCATTCCGCTTCGGCGCCATAGTCGGTGCAAAAGAAGCAATTATTGCTGCCTGTTGTTTGTTGAGCCTTATTACTTGCGGTTAAGGAGAGGAGCGAAGAAAAGTGAGGCGCTTGCATGGCGGCGTACCAATATCTTGTTGATCCTTTCGCCTGAATTCATAGGTACTTAAACGCCTACAGATGCAGAAATAATCACTATTCTAAGCGCAGACCAGTTTGGGTGAGCAGGCGTTGATATTGCGAGTCTGGTGTCGCATTGCATCGCTGTAACGGAGGTCAGTGGCTTATTTTCGAATTTCCGAATGCGGCGGCTTGCATGCAAGCGTGCCACGGTTTTCTCAGCTGCTCGTTATGTAAGGGGGTGTTGATGCGGGAAGCGTGCGGGCCTTTGTTTTTTCCCTTTATATCGAAAATGCGGCTTGGGCTGTAGTAAGTAAGGACGATAAAGTAAATATGGATAACGTGGCCGAGGTCGCACTGTGCCCATGCGGTAGGTATTCGGAGATCTTAAAACCATCATCCACGATGGACGCGATGTGATGCACGGCGCGTATGTGGCGGGGCTTAACCCGCAGAGTAACCAGAACCAGAGTCTCCAGTGAGATCGGGGCCCTTCAGCCAGGCTAACAAGAACTGTTCACCGAAACTAGGCAACGAAGGGTTGCATGATCGGGAGGAGCTCAATGCGGAGGTTGGGCCGGGCTGGGGGAGGGCTAAGACGGCCACCACCTCAGCGCGAAAGCTTTAGTCACCTGTGCTGGCTGTTGCTCTTAAAGGGATCCGAATTGAGAGGCTGGTTTCTGGGTCAGGACTGTCCTAGCGAGACGAAGAATGATGTCCTCAGAATGCCCTTCGACAAGCAGACCAAGTGGCTAGGATTCCTTGTCGTGCTCCGGCCCAGCGGGTTTCAATTGACATACTCCCTTCGTTGACTTTGCATTTCAACGCGAGCCGTGCCCATGTCGTAAGACCCGTGAGACCTACTACGCTTAATTAAGTAAGTACCCGATTTGAGAATCGAGGCAAGTTGGTAGCCTGGCTGTCGCCTTCTCGCAGTCTTCTCCTCGGGCTGCGTGAGAGACTGTCGGGTTCGTATGGCATGCACCATGAAGGATCGGGAGACGAGATATGCGGTGTGGACAAGAGCAGGCTCTGGCCATAAGCGACCATAGGAAAGGCTAACTTCCCGCCGAGACAGACGACCCGGTCCCGTTTAGAACTCGCATGAACGCGACAGATGGCGGGTTTCATCGTGTGGGTGCATCATCTGTGAAAGCCCTCTGGATGAGGAGGGAGGATTTCGGTGAGTGTAGCTAGCCGCTCATAGAGCTGAGGGGATGTTGTACCTCCCGGTCCAATGCGGGCGTGAGGACTCAAAGCCTCCATTATAGCTTTGCTTGCCTTTTCGGATTGTCGTAATCTGCTGCGCCAGGAAGATTAAAACATGGAGATTAAGTAACCCGCCTGCTTATTGTTCAGTAACAAAGAGATACAAGAAAGAAGAAGGCGTCGACGGTTGCCCGAGGCTGCTGACAGCAGGAAGTGCGGTGGTAGCAGGCAACCAGGTCGTGTGGCTTTTGGCGACTTATCGATGCTATAGAACTGGAAGTAATGACGGGGAATGTCCGTTGAGAAGGCCTTGGGAGGCTTACTTTCCAATGGAGGGGATAGTAATCGTAACAGGAATACGTGGTCAGGGGCTGAGTCGATCCTGCAGGCTTGAAAATCCCACTCAGCTGGTTTGCTCGTAGTCGCGCCAGAGATGGAAAACCTCCTTTTCTGCCTTAGGTATCAGCCGGATAGATGGAATTAACTCGAAGTGTAAAGCCGTTTTTGCACATATGTGGGTGCAGTCTGGGTTCAGGCGCTCGAGGCCGTTTTGAAGCGCTGGTTGGGCGGCGTAGTCGTGACCCAACAGCCTCTCTGCCTCCTCCTCCAGCAAGTCCCAGAGTGTAGAGTCCACTGATTCTCAGTCCACCTCATATCAGTACATGACTTCAAGGACTAGAGCAATAAAGCAGGATTGAACTTGGTTTCGATGCCCACTGTAGAACGGTGTGCGGCGCGCTATTTTCAAATCGTGCCTCCATTGCGTGCGCTGCCAGAACACTCAAGAACCGGAAGACGGACCAGAACTATGAATTCTTGGAGTGATTAGATATAGATCACATGAAATTTTTTTTTTTGGCCCAAGTGCCATAATTAAAGTGTCCTAGAGACCTGGACCATCGTTGATGCTCCAGGATTCGGGTGGTGTGAATATAAGGACGAGGAGGCAGGGAGAAACGAAGGAAGAGGGATGAAAGAGATCGCAGGACAGTAGCTTGTCGGCAGGGGTAGTGCCGCTTAAATAGATGGAGAACTTCCGGTATAGAATCGGTTGGGCAGGAATTGCGTTGATACCTAGGCACAATCCAGGGAACATCCGAGGTCGGGTAACTACCTCACCTCCCATACGAGTCACAAACTGAAAGCTGCGTGTTAATGGAGTCATGAATTGATTAGTTCCTGCTCCTTAGCTCCAAAGTAACCGTATTGCGCGTATTGTGTTTCAAAATAGAGACCGGACGGGTTGAATTGAGCTGGAGGTATACTTCTCCTTTTGGGCAGATACACTCCAGCTTCGTCACTTAATACTTAGCAAAGAGGGCCGACCCCACACCAGTTGATTAGGGATGAAAATGACCGAGGTGTAATGACTGCTCTGTAGATTTGACGGAGTAGTAAATCCGTTTTGGTAAGTTGTAGCATAGTTGGTGACTCTGAGATGACCTAGTTACCCCTTATGGGGGTAGCCATTAAATAGGGGGCAAACTACAACCTTTCGTATTATAGCCTTATAAAACTCGGCTTGACAAGTAGGAACCTCTTCGGGAACTCCTGACTTAAATATTCAGAGTGTCTTCGGATTTCCGAAGGACCAATCCCAGCTTGTGGTCGATGAACCAAGGGATTGTGGCTCACGTGGGCGTATCGGCGCCGATGTTATAGTACGAATTATATGGGAATTATAGGTGCAAAAATGGTAGAGACATTAATTATATCTCAAATAGTCCAAGAAAGCGAATATACAGGAACCTTTGTAAGTAAAGACTCGATTTACATCATCGTCGGTCCAGTAAGGGGTAATAACAAGAAACCCGAAAGGGCGGTATTTCACTCCCCGGTCTTGGGCAAAGCGGTCCGGGGTGTGGATATGTATAAAATCTCGCGGCAACGGTGTCAACCTGAACCGGTCCCGGTTCCACCGCCTAGTTTGCTCTGGTCTCTGGCCGCCGCCGTATTCATTTGCGGCTCTGCGGTGGACACCGAGCTCACAAGTGGTTGACAAAAACTTGGCGCAGTGTTCCCCCTGCAAGTACGAGGACCCACAAAATCTACAGCCGTCCGCGGTACGGATCTACCGCGGAATAGACGCATTAGTGGTCTTGGGGGTCCCAGTAATTGGCGGATATGTTTTGGGGGCGGGGGTTACAGGGGGTAATGGCATGCATCGGGGCTATTAGTTACTTGCAGCGAACAGACAAGCTGAATTCCCTTCGATTGGCCAGTTGGGCACCAGATCGAGAATTCCCAGCGCAACACATCCTGCAGCATACATATTAATTGGACTTAATGACTACGTCGGCTATGAACTGAGTATCTAGATGATGGAATTAGAATCCCTAAATTTATCATGAACCCAGATCTGTCGTGTAGGTGCGCGTAGCCTTTATGCGCAAATTGATTCGGGCAGGATGTTTCCGTGATCGATCTGTATACTCATCCGAAGAGCCTCGATAGCGTTACTTCCGACTTCTCGTCTGTCCAGATACGACATAGTTCGCTATGTGGGAGGACGGCGTTCTGCGGCCAGACTATCTCGGCGATCACTCTACGTTTCAGCTCACATTGGGAATGCAAGTTGGCATGCGAACGCGGGCGAGCTTCCTCTTCCATCGAGTGCTGCGCATGCAGATTACTCCTCTCTTAAATAGATAACCCTCGATCAAGCATCTCCCGCTTTCAAAGGGGTGTCATTCGGCGGCTTTGTTTAGGAATAGGGCATAAGGGTAACGGTCAGAACCTAGACATCGGCAGATGTGTCGCAGAATGGTAAAGTTGAGGCTCAAGTCTCCCACCTCGGAGCTGTAGAGTTCGGGGTTCTAACGCCGTACTCTGTCGGCGATCAAATTATACGAATGGTACACGGCTTGTGACTTCTGTACTGCTGCGCGAACCAGATCTATTTCTATGAGAGAAAGAAGTCAGGGGCGCCCCGTCTAATACACCCCATGCACTGCCCTCTGCTCTTGAAGACGTGGGTAAATCTAACCAGATATTATAAATCTACAACTTAGTTATAGTAGAGTAAAGCCTCGGGGGGATTGTCTAGTATCTGCTGATGTATTTACGAATATTAGATCGCCTCTTGCGTCTAACGTGCGTCAGAGTCACATACGCAGGCTTACCGCTCCCTGTCTAAGGGGCCCGCTTCCACCACAGGCCGGCTACGCCCCGGGGTTTGGCTCGGCGTTATCGTCATTCAATGGACATAAATAAGCTACTGGGATATAAGTATATCGATCTCATCTGCATAGCTATTTTCTTCGTATTGAGAGCTGACCTAGATGTCGCGCGCCGTGTTGGCCTCAAACACACCACACAGGCTCTCTGCAGCGAGGCCCTTTGTTTGCCTTGTCCAACATACATGTCCAGCCGACACAAGCACTGTACCGCACTGTTCAAGGTACATAACGCAAGGGCCTGCAGTTTGTCGTCCCAGCCTGCCGGTATCCCTAAACCAGGGGGCGCGCCCCGTGAGCTCAGCAGCTGCATGAACCACACCGTTCCTCGCTCCTTCGGCTCCTGAGTGGTAGGCCCAGAGCACACAAGGCACACAAGGCAAAGGGCGGCCCTGGCCCCCACGAACGAATCGAGCGTCTACGATCGTCTATCATGATCCTAAAGGGGCGGCTGGCATCCTGATATGGCCGGTTGGACACGGGGCCCCGCGCGCTTGTGGCTGACGCACAACAGCTGGTCTAGGTGTGTAATGTGACCAAGTTACTCTTCATCGAGGTGTACCATACGACGGCGCGCTTAGTCGGGCGGTGTTCATGTTCCCGCCTGGGCGTAGCGCCAGCAGCAGTTGGTCGGCTAACACCGAAGATCACGAGGCGCCCCTTCACACCTCTAACCTGTCTTGGCTGATAAAGGAGTCGACTGGCTAGTCGGCTCTTAAGCGGCAGACGACCATCCAATTCGCATCCTTGCCTTGCCTGCTTGGTGGTGGTTAGAAATCAGGCACTTAAGTCCCCTGGCTTTACGGAGTGATGCGCCTGGTGCAGATAATAAACACGGTTAGTTGGTAAGTGAGATGTAGCTGTAGGACTGGTAGAAAGAGTGCCCCGGTTTAATCTGGCGCTGATGGTAAGACGCGTGCTGTGCTCAGGCTCTTACGGCTGTGAGCCAACCACCCGGACGAGGCTCCCCGTGCAAAGTTCTGCACCAGGGTTGTCTAAATTGCAACTTGTAAGCAAAAGAGTTTTCCAAACTACACATTAGATTCAATGTGATCTCCAGCTCTTCATCGATCACATCCCCTTAAGAAATTAAAGAATTAAGCACGACTATGCGTACCTCCTATTACGCGTACTAGCCGCGCCGATACGGTCGATCTTCTTCTGACTACCGCTCGTCTTTCCGTAAAAACACCTCCGACATCCTACCTTTGATGAGAGGGATGAGGCTCTGCCAGCGATTTTGGGAATCCCTTTGCATATACGACCAACTCTGGATATATTGCTTAGTGTATAAAGTGAGAGGAGCGAACTACTGCCAGAGATCACTACATGTTGAACAAATATGCTGGCTCAACTACTCTCTAGTTCAACCAACCTCGTGATCCCTCCGGCCTATCCTCCGAACCACGCTTCGAAGCATCCGTAATATCCTTCCGCCTTCATTATCTATTGTCCTCCGATGGCGCTTGCCCGACGAAGCACCAAACTGGGAACACAGCCGCCGATAGGAGCTTTCTGCCTTCGGCATTATTCTCGAGTCTGGCATCGGCGGCCGGGATTTCAAGGTCGAAGCCTGCACCCTCGATGCCACTTTCTATACACCACGCTAGATCGCAGTTCCGAAGACCTACGAACGCGAAACCACACAGCAATGCGACATCCCGATGCATCTTAGACGAGCGCACGGACGGAACGAGAGTAGGAAAACGCCAACTAGCACGACGAGCTTGTCGGTAGACGCGCATGACCTGGTCACAGAGTAGGCTCATTGGGACTATGATGCGGAGCTTGGACGTAGCTTCCTATCTAATCCCCAGATGAGTTCCTTGGGCTCTTACTGAACGCGGCACTAGACATGGTGAGAACATGCACACTTAACCCGCTGTAGAATCTCTCCAAAACGGAGATGGGGCGTTAAACCTAGACCCAGGACCCTGCTTAGTGAAGACGATCTCCCTTCTTAGCCCATGCCTACCACATGGCAACATCGGCGTCGACTCCCAGGTTCCCTAGTGTTAGTCTATCGATCTATGGCGAGGGACCGTTCCGATCCGCGAGATTGTACGTGCTAACGAGCCCACCAGTCGAGCTTCGAAAGGACTACTAAAGAGGCGTCATCCCGGGCTTCAAAATATGGGGGTGGCTTCGAGGCTAGCGCATACAGTCTCCGCACCGAGTTAGCCGGCTTCTGCCCAACCCCCCCTTTTATGGTCTCTCTGTTATCGCGGCGGTGGTATGGCGCCTAGCGCATGGCTCGAGACCTGCGATGGCTGGGGTAGAACCATGTGGATGTACGCCCAGTATCGACAGCAACCCTAAACACCACTGGAGGATCCTTGCCCTATGAATCGTAAGGAAAGTCGGACTGCACCAGAAAAGGGGTAATACAAGGGAGCCTCAGCTACAATATGGAGCGGCGATTGGTAGTGGACTGACGAATGGTTGCAATACCCACATTAAGACGATGTCTCCGGGGGTTGTGAATGTCAGCCTAACTCCCCAGACTAGATATTACATTACGTAGGCGGATATTCCGGACCATGTCGCGAGATCGCAAATGAACTAATGCTAGCTGATTGTCACTTCTCTTTATAAGTTCTGTTACGATATTAAACACTAATTGAAAAGAAGCATGCCGCTGTTTTATGTGAAAGTGGAACCTGGTAAATGTTGATTGTTAGGGCACCATACTACAGAAGCAGTAGGTTACTCACAAGACGAGGCGTCTCGCTATTCGCAAAGATTTTAGCGAAACAGTCATGTCTTAGCCCATGATAACATTCTGCTGGCAAGTTTACGTTCCAGGCCTCCTTTCTGGTAGACAGACTGGTGACGCTCACGACGTCACGGAAAGGTGATAGTTGGCAACCCGTTTACCCCTTACTCAGGGTTGAGGATGCTCATCCCTCGTCTGCCAAAACTCGAGTGGTTGACCACCCGTACCCTTATTAGCCTAGAATGAAGTTGCCGCACAATATGTCATCCATTACCGTGGGCCCCGACAACTCACCAAAATTCCCTGTTGTAGGCCAGGTGGAGGACCATGATAGGTTCCCGGGTACGCACTCCGCGCGCGATACATACTGCAGGAGGCACGATTGGAAATATTCCTTGCACGGAAACGATACGTCTTACGAGGGAGTTCCAGGGTTCAGGAGGGTTAGCTCCTGTGTCCGTCGAGAACTGACTTTTGCCGGAAGCATAGACAGGCCTATACCCCCCGGATCCATCTCAAGGCATCACCTGTGGGGTCGTATATATCACGACAATGTCTCAGTGTCCCAGTAAATGGGAAGCGGGAGCAGCGCGCCAGCCCAGCAATAATCAGGAGGATTATAAACCCATAGCCGCTGTCCAACATTCATCTCCGAGGGATGAGGGGTTACTGCGACCTTGTTGACGTTGGGATCGACCGCGGTGCTTCTTCCAATCAGGGCCAGTTTCGTGCGTCCCTGTAGCGTAGTCGATGCAACCGCGCCGTCGTAGTGATTGACGCACTGGCGTGACATCGAGTATGCTGCGTTGCGATGCGCCTAATACGGTAGTCGAGTCGTCCACTTGGCTCGAGACGGGAACTCACAATCCGGGGAAAGACTGAGCCTGCGACAAAATGCCACAAAGGGAATCGTCCAGTTGCAGACGACGTGTCGTAGCCGCAACGGCAAGGATCACCCATCTTCCCCGCTGGCCGGTGCAGGCCCGCGTGGGAGCACCGGGAGGGAACTGCTCGACTGATGAACGGGTTTCAACGGGTTTCAACGGGCTAATCTCGCTAGGTGTTTTGTCATAGGTCCTGTAGCAGCGGTAGCTTTCTAACCAGCCGCCTCATCCGATCTATAAGTACTGGTAGAGCAATGGGAGGGAATTCGCACCGGTGAAAAGCCATCGGCGCGCCCCGCTATATTTACTTGTCTAGTTAGCGAAAGCCACCCGCCCACATCATGATAAATTCCGTCTCAATAGTCAACCCTTAGACCGTTGGCCATACCATAACTGAGAAGAAGCCAGCCCAGATAGGATTCCAGCTGGTTTGGACCATGCCAAGATGTTGACGCGGGAGCCATGCATGGTCATCTGTTCGATAATGTCTGCAAAACATACGCTATGCGAGATGGAATGGAGGTAGTCCCAGATAAGAAAATCCTACTTATTCAACGCCATCAAGCAATGGACTACGCTCTAGCTCGCATACGGCCCGTGGCCCTTGCCGTACATGAACGGGGTCGCTTCGTTCTGGATGGCACAGCACGTCAGTAACTGTGGCAGATGAAGTCGGCAATCATTCAATTTCAAGCTGCTAAGTTTCGGTTGAGATCATATGACAGATACTGGATAGATGTTCTTTAATGACCCGTGCCAGCCACTCCTATTAGCCACATATGTTAGATCTGATTCCACAATAAATGGTTTCATTCTGGAAGCGCTTGTCGTCCGGCGTTCCGTCTCTGCACCCTACAAGCCACAGAGGAGGACCTTCTGTAAAGATCGATTGATTTGGAGATGGCGTTGAGCGCATCAAATGGTGAGGACGCTTATGCAAAAAGCCCGGATAGGAAGCGCTTAGGAGTCCGGACGTGGGGAGCAAATGGCTCCTTGAAGTTGTGTTCGCTTGGCCATGGCGGCTAACTCGTTTCTCGGCGAGGGGGGCGTTGTTTCGTGAAGGACCCGACGCGCCCTTCCTACGGCCGCTTCAATTCGTTATGAATGCCCATGGAATTACCATAAGGTAAGGAATGGTGCGTAAGGTGTTAAAAGAGACGTTATCAGAGTGATGGAAGCCTTGCCTGAAGCTGCTTAATCGCACGGGCTCTCCTCATTCCAGGGTGAGCTTGCGTCCCCTTGGTCACTTCGAGTAGTCCCAGGGATATAGCACGAGAGGTTTTGTGATAAGTATATTGGATTAGAGACGAGCCCAGAGCGTCGGGAGAATCACTCGGCCGAGACGTCGTGTTTCTCTTGGCTGCATCGTTATGCACGCAAACGCCAGATTTAGGTCAGTGCCTTGTAGACATAAGCTGATCGATCCAAAAGCTTTCCGATTGAGGCTAGACTTGGAATAGTGGTGAAGAGAGTTTGATCGTGATTCGGGGCAAGCGCTTAGGGGATTCACTCCTCTGTCCACGGAGAAGGGGTATGGCCACGACCCCCTGGCCTCGCGTTGCTTACATACAAAGTTGTGCCTTCAGACGCTTGAGGACAGAAGGTTTTCTGGTTTTTAACTTTCCCCGGTGGAAGAGAAGTATAGAATCAAAGCTTACATATTTGTACGAAACCTAGTTTGAGAAGGCGTCACAGGTTTGAAGCATTCCGGGTACAGTTGCCGTAGCATCTTTGTCCTCCTTACCCGAGTGTTGAGCACATTCCCGCACGAGAACTGACAGAGCATGCGAACTTAAGCTCTGTATGGCAGTGATTAACTGACATGCTTAGGGGCAAAGAGGGCTTTGAGTCGCTGTGATTGGGGGGTTTGAGTGAAGCTCGCATTGCAGAAAGGATCGCCCTCTTACCTAGCTATGCCGCTGAGAGCTAGCTACATGCTAGGTAGACCAAGGTACGGATGTATCCAAGCTAAGTACCCATCGACCGGGTGAGCGGTTAAATCTTTCGTGAGACTGCTTTGAGTCGCCCTCGCAATCTGATGTCAAAGGTAGCCGGACGCGTTGGTCTTTTCAATATTTGCCCCTGAGAAGCCCAACGAGAGTTCCTTGACTCTACACCCAATTGCGGAAGGGTATATGCCATCGTACGAGTTGTGCTCGAGTCATCCTTCGTCTCTTTCCTTCGGATGTTCGCCTGCTTTCTCTACCCGGCGGGTCCTTGGAAGACTCCTGGCATACCAAGCCCCCATCGCTGCGTACTCTTTACCCAAAGTATGTCAGGCTCCGATAAGATACTCACTTTCGGGGCAGCAATGTCTGATTGGCCGCAGAGAGTACCTGGGGGCAGTGTAACAACCCCGAAAGCCCATAGTATTAATCCTCCAGTGAGGGATCAGCCGTTAGGAGTACCTCCTGCTGGCCTTCCAGGAGGCTACCCGCCTACTAGGCACGAGTCCCTTGACTTCCTTTTTTTTTTCCATGATCATTATGTGTGACCTTGAAGTCATGGACTCCGACTGAAAGAAACCCCCTTATCGGGACTAACTCCGGCGAACCCTATAGGAGTTGAAATTAGTATTGAACTTGCGATTGCCTTCTCCTTAGACAGTGATAATCCCCAGAGCTGTCGACACCGCCACGTCCTAAGCCCCTCCGCAGCACCAGCCAGCCGGGTCGAGTCCTACATCGTCATTCGGAAGTCGTGATCGGGCGTCTAGACGCCTAGACGGGGCATATCGCAGAGCAAAGACCAACCGCTACGCAATCTTCCCCCGTTCCATCCCCCTCGTGATGTCCCTTCGACCGAGCTTTCCGAGTCGTATTGCTCAAGCGGTGAGACCTTAAAAACCAGATCCCTGTCGACAGGTGCCTTACCCAGCGTCGCTAGAGTCTTGCTTGGAGTTGGTCCGCGGAAATTACAAGGCAACAGCTAACAGATGTGTGACCTGTTTGGTTGATGACTTGTTTCAACTTCTGCCTTTAATTGTCATGAATAGGTGGACCATAAAAATCTGGGCCCAGTATTAGGTGCCAGTTTCGTGATTAAAAGTAAGCCTGCCCCCTTTACCCACGGCGGCCAAGGTTTGCTTCGACCTTCAACTGACCACTGTGGCGAAGTCAGGTCAGGTTCTCTCAGCTCGACAAGTAAAGATGCCAGACAAATACCAGAAATGTGCTTCGAAGCCGTCCCGTCGCAACCATCGGCGGGGTTCTTCCTCGGCTGGCCCCCAGCAGCCGGATCACGCGCACCGACAAGAACGACAGCATCCCCCGAATATCGATGGGTGCGATTCAGAGTCGGAGATGGACAGCGAAACAAATCGCTACAACGGCACCACTTCGCACATTCCCTCGTCTGACGGTTATGATCCGAACAATGGGGGGGTTGTCTCCCATTCGGGTACGCATTCAAGTGGCAGCACCCTTCACCATTATTCATCGAGTCAACGGAACGACTACCCGTTGCCGTATGACAGGTCGTCCGGAAACCCTTATTCCGATGCTTGGGGCAGCTTCGCAACTTATGGGGCGGTTAACTACGGGGACCCGTCGTTCACGGTAGGCCGCGAGACTACCCCGACTGACGGGTTCCACTCGGCCAGCCCTTCGAGGGTCGATGGCCAATATGCATCGTCATGGGCACAAGATCTTCGCGCGAATGATAGCAGTGGCGAGGGGTTAAATATTGCTGACCCCTACGGTTATTCAGCCTCCAGGAATGTTCCATACCCTTCCCTGGGACCCTACGTCGGGAACGAGGATCCTGTGCCGACGGACGCCTTTGCACGCGTGGGCATCAACCAGCCCGCACAAGCAACGGCTGACCATTCGCCGCCCTCTTCGGTGCACGCCAACAATGGGTCAGCCCAGGTAAGCCCACTAGTGCAACAAGAAAGGGTGTTTGAGAGGCATCCGGGGAGAGGACCCGACAGAGACGGGGGGGTTGACGTACCGACCACCATGGACGAAACGCCTCATTGGAGCTTCGCCGATGAACGACCGTGGAATCCATATGACGCGTCTTGGCGATACCATTAATAGGGAGTAGCCGAGCCGAATGCGGAACACCACTAGACTAGCAGCCCCAAACAATTACCGTTCACATCGGTGTTGCCATTCCTGTCTCCAACGGCATCATCTCACATCCACTGGTCGTACTAGAACCTGAAGCCTCTGCAGAAAAAACGACACGAGATTCTGATGCGGTCGATTTCTTTGGTATTGACAGTGGCTGATACGCATATTTGCTGGGACCCCAGTGGCCAACTGGAATCAGGGGTGATATTTTTTGGATTTCTTCTGGGATAGAGTATGCTTTGGAGATAGGTAGGATGAGCTAACGGACTCGCCGATTCCATCGCAGACAAGTGCGGTTGGAGGAACCTGATTGGCCATACAATAAGGACGCATCAGCATTCCCGTGGGCACCATAGCTGAACTTCCCCCTATCCCGTACTAGGTTCATGGTGGTGTCATTTGGAGTCTTTTCGGTTGTTCGATATTACATGCCTTATGGGGATAACCTTTTGCAAAACGCATAGGTTGGTATAAGACTTGATATTTGAGGTACCGAATAAAGATCCCCAAAGATTCGCGGTTCGTTGCTGCGGTGAAAATTCAGCCCCTTAGTGTTTGTGAATAGTTCGACCAACCATGCGGTATCGCCACCGAGACGCGTGGACTAGATTTCTTCTTCCCTCATTTTCGTATTTCCGCGCCCTGGTGGCGAAGACATATCCGTCTCGATCTATTCGCGGCTCAATAACGGATGGCGACAATCCAATATATTCGCTATACTAGGGGGCTTGCATGTGGGGCTCTCAGCTACGCTCTCCTTGGTGGCTATATCGAAGGTCTCGCGGGAACTCCGAATCGATCCTTGGCATAAAATAAGAAACTAACGCCTCATGCCAGACCTTTCTTGTGTTACCCCCAAGCGTTGAAACTGAGGCCCATTGGACGGGTAGAAGAGATGGTTGGTTGAAATAAGGTGCTTACCATAAAATTCAATGACGTGGTTGGATACTTAAAACGAACTTCGAAATTCCTCCTGAGGGGAAGATGCGCGAAACACGGGATGGAGAAGATATCTATCCTTGGCGTTTTATGAAACTCAGGGGTAGGTCTGTGCAGATATATGTATAGGGGCCCTCGCAGGGAAGCCTGGACATACGAGATTAACTATTAAATTCTCACTGACTCGGAGACCAAAAATACAAACGCGCAAAGTAGGCGGGTTCCAAACGTGTACAAGTACGATTCTGCTCCTCTGTTCAAGCCGACTTCTTCGTCCAGTCACTCTGACCTAACCACGCGGACAAAGTGAGTAAGCCAGGATGTTCAGCCTTCAACGCCTTTATATCCGCGCCAAAACCGTCCGTGTAGAACCAGCGAAACATGGTTCCAAACTCAGCCGAGTACCATAACAGGAGTCGTACCAGGAAGCCAAATGTCTCCGGCATTTCGTGTCCAACTTTACTCTTGAATATGGCATTGGCTTGAGAGAGCGTAAGCTCGTCGCCGGCCAGCGAAAAGGCACGGCCGGCGAAATCGCCGGGCCTCATGAACGCCTGGGCCGCAAACCATCCGATGTCGCGAATCGAGACCAGCTGCAGCGGCTTCTCCTTGACGGCCACTTTCCACGCCGTCGCCATTACCTTAGTCCCGAAACCCGGAGTGAAGTTCTCCATGAATGCAACGGGACGGAGGATTGTCCACTGCATATCCGTGGTACTGGCGGAGTTGACCAGGTGATGCTCAATGTTGTGCTTGCTGATGAAATGGGGGACCGTGGTGGGGTTGTCGAACGACCTCTCACCACCCCGGTCGACTGAGGCGTAGACGAAGAACTTGACATTGTTAGAAAGAGCAGCATCGACCAAGGCCTTCCCTTGAACTTCCTCGAGTTCCGACGAGGCGCCTTTCCCAATTGCAGTCTAGGACTTGTTAATGACCAAGCATGCGATATCGCGGAAGAGTGTATAACTACCTGTACGCTGAATACGCCCCACACCTTAGCATCATCCCCTCCTCCTAGGGCTGCTTTGGCATTGCTGAATATGCCAGGGATGTCGCTGAAATCCCCTTGGACCACCGTGACGCCCTTAGCTTCGAGCTTTTTCGCGGCTCCGGACCCAGGGTTCCGGGTTACTGCAAGCAGCCTATGCTGATCGAGAGCGCCGGCATCGACGAGGGCATCGATGGTTGCACCACCTTGTTTACCGGTTGCACCGGTTATAAGGAGCGCTTTCTTCGGACTGTTGATGGCCATAGTCGATCTTGTGTGCAGCTACGATCAGGGGCGGGCTAATGAGTCTTCAGATATCTTATGCCAGGTCAAGTGATGGCTGAGGATGATGTCTCTATCGTAGCGCTCAACGAGATCATGAAGGGGTTATCATATTTATACTTAAACATTTTGAAAATGGATATGTCACACGGCGTATTTACCGTCGAGACATACTCAGTAAGCTCCGCTGTCTCCTTCTTGATGTTGAAATGCGATGATTTCATCACGTAGAATATAAGGTTTCTAATCAAGGGTCTTGGCGCCCCCTCGCTTCTCGCCCTTCGCTTTCTGCAAGACTATGACAAATGCGTGCTTACCTAACCCCGTAGTGTCATATGTCCAATGTCCTGTTATCATCGCCCGACTGGGCTGAAGTGTAGAGCAGGCTTATATACATCGACTATCACCTTCTCAAGTCTTCGAGAATATTTCTCCTTTCACGAACTTGCCAGTTTGAAGCTGGATTCAAATTGCATGGAGCGCTGGTCGCAACCCCGATTAAGCCGTATTTTCGGATTGATAGGAATTAGAAGAATTATGCAGCTAACAGCTTCAATACCATGCATTGCATGTACCTGCCACGGTTGAATAATGTCGTGACAGTATACGAGATATAACGTTCTCACCCGGGGTTGTTATTTCTAATTGGAATGATTTTTCCTTCCATGATTCTTGTTGGTTAGGGGACGAAATGCGCATTCTCTTCGCCGTGTGACTCACATCCATCAGGATATCAACTTTGTTCCATGGATATATATGCCTGCTGAGGACCGCTCTGCTGAACGGCCCGGCTCAAATAATCGTTAAACCCCTGAGCTATCAATTCCTCAAAAAAGATTCCAAGCATGGCGCCAAAGGATCTACTCGAAATTGACGGCCGAACAGGCGAGGGCGGCGGCCAGCTGGTCCGGATCGCGTGCGCGCTGGCGGCCGTGACCTCGCAACCGATCCGCATCCACCACGTGCGGGGGAACAGACCAGGGGGAAGGCGAGGAGGCGGAGGAGGTTAGGCTTCCGAGGCGCCCCCTGATGGACCAAAAGGGCTAACAGGGCTGTGCCCTTCGCATGCCACAGGCCTCAAGTCGCAACACGTGACGGCCCTCCGGTGGCTAGCCGAGGCGACGGATGCGCAGGTCGACGGCCTCGAGGTCGGCAGCCAGACGCTCGAGTTTCGGCCCTCGGTGACGCCTCCCACGGCGTTCCGGGGCCAGAGCCGCAGAGTCACCATCGCCGCGGAGAGCGCGGCCGCCAGCGCGCTGCTGGTTTTCCAGGCGGTATTCCCATTTCTGCTATTCGCGGGTGGCCCCGAGGGCGAGGACGAGATCGAGCTCGAGATCCGCGGCGGCACCAACGTCTCCTTCTCGCCGTCCTACGAATACCTGGACCAGGTGATGCTGCCGACGCTGGAGGACCGTTTCGGCATCGCGGCTGAGAGGCGGCTGCTGAGCCGGTACTGGTCGCTGGGTCCCACGTCGTCGTCGTCAGGCGCCATCTGGCTCAAGTTCCGCCCGCTGAAGCCCGGGCAGACGCTGAAGCCGAAACCGAAGCCGACGGACGGCAGTCACGCCGCTTCCAGGGAGGAAGAGGAAGGTGCCTCCTTTGAGATCCGGCAGATCGACGCCAGTATCCTAGTACCGCACGCGGTGCGCGCGCCGCTCGAGCGGGCGCTGGTGCGGGACCTCGGGGCGCGGTTCCCGGGCGCCGAGATCCGGTTCGTCGTCGACGGGGACAGCGGGCACGAGGCGCGGCTTTACGCGCTCGTCGTGGCGCGGTCGGCGGGCGGCCTGCGCTGGGGCCGCGACTGGCTGTACGACCGTTCGGCGAAGAAGAAGACGCCCGACAAGCTCGCTGCAGAGATCTCGCGGAAGGTCTGCGACGACCTACATGCTGAGGTCGCGGGCCGCAAGGGCGTCGTCGATGGGTTTCTGCGTAAGTTGAGCAATTTTTATTTATATGAGTTCTCTTCTATCCCTTGCTACTTGGCTCCCTTTTTTCCGCCCGGGGGGTGGGGGCCTTTGCCCCCTCTCAATCCCCAGATACTCGGCTCTGAAATACTTGAAATTACTCCGCGTCACTCCCAGGTGGCACCCGTGGAGCCGTAAATAGCTGATCCGTAAACACGGTAGAGGACCAGCTAGTGATCTTCCAAGCGCTCGCGGAGGGCCGCACCAGCTTCCCGCGCCGCCACAGTTCGCGACCAAACGAAGCGTCAGCGGATGGCGACGAAATAGCCGACCTCGAACGCTCCGTGGGCTCGCTGGAGCTGGAGGGCCTGGTGAGGAGGGATAAGGCGCACGAGCCGTTCGGCGACGGCTCCCTGCACGCGCGGACGGCGCGGTGGGTGGCTAGCGAGCTGCTACCCGCGGTAAGGTGGTTCGACGGGGGCAGTATCTGCGATGGCGCCGGTGTGTCGTTTTAGCTGCTGGTCGTTTTGACCTTGGGTTGGGGTGGCGGGGCGAAGGGGAGAGGTGGTGTTGATGGGGGAGATGGATGTACGTATCGACCCCCCTATTCACATACGAACGCCCGGGCGTGTGGTTTTGGGAGCATGGTTTTCCTTGGGGTCTGCATGTTTCTGGTGAGTCCGATAGTCTATGTACGAAAGCGGATGATAGTATCGCGCTGACATGTCCAAAACACCTCACCGACTCATCTTCGAAGGCGCCTCAGGACGTTCTGTTGTTGCACCCCTAACCTCTGTAGTGGATATCTCAAAAATTTTAGAGCGATCCAGCCTGAAAAGGCGCCGCCAATGCCCTTGCCTCACAAAGCCAAAGTCTCCATCGCCCAAGCAATATATACACATATGGAGCAACACGTTTAAAGAAAGACTGCATCGCCGCACCTGGAGGCCTTACGAGTCGTCCTTGGAGCCCTTCACCTTGTTCACGAAGTCCTCGACCGTGTTGGAGAGCTCGTCGAACTTGTCCGAGACCCAATCCCATGTGCTCTTCCACCAGGGCCTGGGGCCCACCTGTTCGTCTTTGTCCTCTTCTTCGTCTTCATCGTCCGGCGCTGGTTGTGTTTCGGGCTCCTCCGCGGGATCCACGCCCACTACCGAGGAGGGCTTCCCGGTCTCGGAGCTCGTCTTAACGGGCGAGACGGACTTCGAACCGGTGGCAACGTCGCCGACACCCTTAGACGAGGTTTCGACGGCGAGTGTGGACGTCAGCCCAGTGGCATGCTGCTTTTCCTCGTCCCATGTAGACTCTTCCTCCGGATCGGCCAGCTCTTCAAGAGTAGATTCCGAGTCGTGAAGTCCCACTGGGCTCAGCGGTAGCCTGAGCGTCCCATTGTTCGGTACCGGCTTCATGCCGACGGAGTCACAGAGGATGTTGTAGACCTCGATGTTCTCTATTTCGCGTTAGTATAGGGTGAAATTGCACAAGTCTTGGGAAAATAAAACGTACGGAAGACTTCGACCTTGCTATGCGGCTGGTGTGGGAAAGCCGGACCGCGGGCGATGAAGATGGCCCTCATTAAGGGGTGTTCGTGGTCGTAGCCGTGGAGACCTTTAGGGTGGTACACCAAGTTTTGGGCCTTCGCCTCCTGAATATCAAACTCTTCCTTCTTGACGATGGCCCAGCCCGTCTTGGGGATAATCCACAGCGGGGCAATGCGATCGTTGTTGGAGAAGTGGTAACGCTCGGGCATGTCCTTGTCCCTGAGATAGACCTCGAAGTTGGGGTTGGACTTGCTCTTCTGCAATGCCTGCTCGTATAACACCCGGAGGTCCTCCGGCTTCTTCGGCCGAATGCCTGTCAGAGGCCAGCCGTCGATGTGCTCAACTTTATCCAGGTCGATCAGGTCATCCATCTGGATCATCCTGCTGACATCTGTAGTGGCCATCCCGTGATCCGACACGATGATGACATTGACGATATCAGTGAGGTTTCTCGCTTCGAGACCCTGGAAGAGTTCATCCAGCATAGAATCGACCTCGGTAATTGCAGATCGCATCTCCGTGCTATTTGGTCCGTATTTGTGGCCGTAAGCATCCACGTCGCGGACATAGGCAGCGATTAATTGAGGTCTCATGCCCTCGATATCGGCGCTTGGATCTTCGAGGCCAGGCTTGTCGAGCAGCTCAAGGATCCTTGCCGTCTTCTTCGATAACTCCTCGTCGCCCTTGTATTCGTCCAAGAAGCTGGGTTGGACATCCATGATAAAAGCTTCGCTCCCGGGCCACATGTGGATGGCAGTCCGCAGACCCTGTTGCTCTGCAGTAACCCAGAAGGGCTCTCCACCCCACCATTTGGGGTCCAGGCTCCTGTCCGGATCGCTATAATAGAATTCGGCCTCCTCGGACGGGTCCCAGAAGGTGTTTCCGACAACCCCGTGGCTTTCCGGGTATAAACCAGTCGCGATTGTGTAGTGGTTCTAAAAGCGGCATCAGTCACAGCGCGCGGTGATAGTGGCAAGGGGAGTGCTCACAGGAAACGTCACCGATGGGAATGAAGGTAACATGTAGAGTGGCGAGACGCCTTCTTTAACGAAAGCGTTCAGCCTGGGTGTTATGCCCCTGTGCAGGAAATCGGCGCGGAAGCCGTCGAGGCTGATAAGAAGAGTCGTCGGGGCGAAAAGCGCGGTGCCGTTGCTGACTAGCGGCGGGGCCGTCGCACGCTTCTTGTTGACGGAGAGCTTCCAGGCGAGCAGCACTAGGAAGGCGAAGCCGACGACGATGAGAGTATGTATAAATAGCCATTTCCTCCATCTCCTCGCCTTTTCCGACTTCGCATCTGAAACCTCTTGCAGTCGTCGGCGGTCGAGCTCGTCGCTATCGTCTCTATCGCTGCTATCGCCAGTAGAGCTTCCCTCCTTCATGCCACCGCCCTCCATCTCGTACATCAGCGCGCCATCTTCGCCGTTCTCCGCTTCTTTAAGGAGACGATCCCGTTTGTCTTCGCGTCTCATCCGCCGGTTCGTTCGTTTCTCGTCATATGAGTCTTCGATTGCGCTACTGCCACTATCGCCGACTGGGCTGTACGATCGGTTCCGGTTGTAGCTCCTAAGAATTTGGATTGGGTTCGGCAAGGCTAGACCACTTTCTCTCCGGCCGCTGCTCCTGCTCCTCTGGCGATCTTGTTTCGCTCTGGTATCGATGACTAGCTGATCAATCTCCTCTTCTTCCATCAGTACCATGCGATCGCGAGCCCTCAGCTCTCTGCTATTGCGAGCTCTGGCGACGAGTTGGTCATCTTCGCTATCGGTATCCTGTTCGCTTCGACTGTGGAGAGATGAGGCATCCTCATCGTATGCGACAGGAGATAGCAGGGATCTGTCTCCTTCCACGCGGGTATTCAATGGTTGAAGAGACATGTCGTCTGCGGATATTGACTCATATCATCGCGACTATTCTAGCGGGAAAGTCGACCTTGGAGAGTCGTCCTCTTCGCATATCTTTTACGCGGAAGCTTAATGTTGAAATTGAAAAAGGTTATGTAAGTTCGAAGTAACACAAAGGCTTAAATGACTTCACTCAACTGATTTACCAGAGCCAATCACAGCTGATCGCTCGAAACGCAGGATGCCGGGGAATGCCCCTTGGCGCTGCTTCACCAATTTGACCCTGGTGGGCCAGACCCTCTAGTTCATACCATAGGTATATAGATTATATGGGTACTGGCCTGTGAGTCGTCCCCAGTCATCCTCAACCACCACTGCCCCTATTCGGATGCAAATCGTACCCGTTAATTTAGGTAGTATTTGCTACTCACGTTCTCTTATTTTGACGCTGGATGATAATTACTCACGGAAGAGTCCAAATACTCTTGTATCTTATCTACTTTCTGTACTTAGACGAGTCTCCCAGGAATGAGTCGGGCTTCCCGCTTAAGCAACGAACGCCGTGAGTCCCCTATTGTTATATCGAAATATTACCCACTGCACGTTGACGTCAGAAAGCGGCTGGTTCTTGGGACGAAGGCACGGATTAGTAAGGTTGTTTTTCATATGATTAAGTTGTAATCGAGAGGGGAAACTTGGTATTGCCGGATCGTAGGGTGCGATTGCATACTTATCCTTGAAAACCGACGCATCTGGCCAGGCTTAGCCGTAGGACATCATAGACAATAGACAGATCTGGTGTTAGACAACAAACATTCCGTATAAGTGTACGTTCACCGTCTGAGACCATCAAATTCCCCTTAGCACCACATCGTACATATAAAAAGATCCTTCTCAGCCTGGACAACCTGACTATGCCTTAAGAGATGATCAGAATCCATAACCACCAGAAAGCCAGCAGAGAAACCACAAGCGGCGATATACTAAAACACCTGCGTAAATGGGGAAACATGCAAAGAGCTTCCAAAAAGCGTAAAGCAGACACTCCAAGCGCCGGCTCATGCATGGTATCGCTAAAACTTCCAATCGATATCGTAAAACGCCCCCCAAACCACCGCCGCCCGCCGTCGTCACCCCAAATCGCGCATGCTCCTTCTTATCCAGAACCGGGGGGGGATTTGCACATTCGAACCATACCGCAACAAATGCTTATATATCGCTCATCTCGACTTCCCAGCTCGGACCCATATCCAGGAAGTCCGCCTCGTCGAAGTCGTCATCCACGACCATGACATTCTGCTGACCGAAATTCTTGGCCCCGACACCGGCACTGCCGAACTGCGTCTCGCGTCTGGGTCCCATCTTGTCCCTGAGCTTCCCTTTCTTCGGTACGGCCATGACTCTCCTGTTACCCCAGCCCACGGGCGTGAGGCTGCGGGGGCTGACCTCCCCGTCGTAGTTCTCGTTCTGCCGGAGTGTCAGCCGGTTTGGGATCTCCGGTGTCTCGTCTTCTTCCTCGGTGAAGGACCGCTTCCGCGTCTTTCCGTCGGCGAACCCTGGCGCTGTTGGATCTGTGGTCGCCATCGAAGCTTGGCTGCTCGTCAGCCCGGGGACGTCGTCCTCGACGGCGATCGGACTGGCATCATTGATGCTGAGGGACGTCGGGTAGGACGAGAAGGTGTCAGGCTGCGTGTCTAAGCCCCCGACTTTGTGAATGCCACAGAACGGCAGCAGTTCCCGGGGCGACGAGAAGGCGTTGGCGCGCGACCTGCCCTCGGACGAAGCCGCACCTCCAGCCATGTTCGCTGCGCAGTCGGACTCGTCCCAGAGCGCGAAGGCACTGTATGTGCCCGTCTTGTAGCCTTCCGGTACCGATTTACGAACCCGCATGCCCACCGAGAGCAGGTTCGCCTGGACCGGAGCGGGCAGCAACGATGTACCGGAAGATTGAGGCAACCGTGTTGTGTGGCTTGATGATGTGCTAAATGACAGAGAAGAAGCAGAAGTTGAGTACCCCGTAGCGCTGCTAAAGAAAGAGGTTATCTGGCGTTGGGCTGGATCGCTGGCCGCACCTGCGAATTGGCGTTTCGTGCGTGGTGCGGACATGGTCTCGTGATTTGTTCAATCCAATTGTGGGAGTGGTAGTGGAATATCTTCGTGTTGAAGACAATGAAGACGAGTTGAATATCGTGACTAGTCGGAAATGGGGATGATGCTCGACTGAACCGAAAACGGTGGATGATGGGGTTTCGAATCGAACGTTCCAAGTGTGGAGGTCGCCAAGCTGTATATCTGCTTACCTGGCAAACTGTCCCAGACTCCTCTACTTTAGCAACGGCGAGCGAACTTTTCAATCATAGAGGCGATCAGTTCAGCACTCAATTCTCTCCTTTGACAGTGTTTAAATATGAGTTTCCTTAGTCGAGGAAGAGGGAGGGGAGACCGAAAATTTAACCGTTTTAAAGGAGGAGGCTGAGTTGGGCCGTTCGTGATGCGTAGTTGTAGAGCTAATCCCCTTGAATTTAGGTGGGGTTCCAAGGTGGAGTCCAGAGGCGCGTGCTTTCAGATGGGGGTGGATCGTGTTTTTTTCGCGTTAAGTGGAGCACGGGGAGCGAGCGCCAGAGATGCAGGATTAGGTAATCCTAACTGCGGCTCTGGTTGCGACCCACAAATTTGGATGGGGATGAACTACTTGGCCTGTGCTCCACCAAGAAACCCCCGTGTAAGGCTAGCTACCTAGTAGCAAACGCTTGTGATCTCGTTGCCATAGAGAATGGACGATGTCATGGCGTGACCTGTCTCGTCCAACGGGCTCCTCTTCTTGTGGGGAGCTATGCGAGGAAATTGCTAGATAACTACTGCGGGGGGTTCATTAGGATTCCGTTAATTCATATACTACTCGTCGACCTGATAAGGACTCTATCGATGACCCTCTTGCACAGCTAAGGCTTCGACACCATTATTTTTTATAAAGGGCATTAAGACAGTCAAGGAATACAAATAAAGTACACTAGACCTAAGTACGTTGAATAGCCTTACAGAAGATGGTATTACATCTATGCAGTGCAAAGATATTCATATGCTTTTGAGGAGATGAATGTAGTAACCTGACTACGACCATTATGAGTACGGACGGTCACTACTATCACGCGTCATCTAGGTGTGGCAGTCAAGGTTTCACAGAGTCATCGTCGTCACATAAACATAAGCCGAAACGTTTGTGGAACTCGTCTGAATTCGCCTAGCAGTGATAGAAAACGGCCACTGCACTTGAGTATTTAGCGATCCTCAACCAGCGTTCCACGTCCTCGCCTTCACGCAGGTCTACCCAGCGGCATAAACCCACGAGATGCTCATGTGGAAAGCCATTTCCAGCTGTCCACCCATGTACCAGTAGACCATCCGCGCCATTTCTGAAAATCGATCATCAATGACTTCGTGACACACATGGAAATAAATGGAAAGGAAAAACCATTCGCCGAAACGATGATGCAGGATATCAGGACCCCAAACGCCCCTTTTGTATTGAGGATCTTTTAGGTATCCGTCGTCTATCTGCGGTGACGTAGATGTCGGTAGGATGTCGGGTTATGTCCGAATAGACAAGCGGTGCCCCATTTTCTCTAATGTGCCCATGCCATCTTGAGCGCGCTTTGCAGATATCCGAGCCGTACCGTGATGACGTGACCAATGCCCAAATAACGAAGAAAACCAGCGAAAGGTAATCCTCTACTTCCTACGGAAGGAGCAACCCTCGGTTAATCTGGCCTTACCACCGGTAGGTTGGCACAGGACGGTGGTGCAACCCTGGCAGATGACGACGGTCTGGGCGTGCGAGAAGACGGTCGTGATGGTGAAGCAGCCGGGGCACTTGACGTCCATGAAGAAGGATCGGGGAGCAGGCACCAGAGTCTGCGAGGGGATGTTCATTAGAATCGATATGTATAACAATCAGCAGGGGAACGGAAGCCTTGATAGCGTACCTTGAGCTTGTGCTTCTTGGCCTCAGCAGCCGGGCTGGGGTTGAGCAGATCAACGGCGAGAACCTATTGGGAAAATTCGTCAGCATAACAGTCCCAGACAAAATTTTGAAGAACTCGAAATCGAAATCGCCTTTCCGCAATCGTCCAAGCCGGTAGAATAAACCAATTTCCGCGCAATAGGCAAGATCGGGTAGGGGGTCTCATGAATATTCCATCCATTCTGGGTTTGCCTTCTTTCCGATATCGATATGGTTGGTTGCTGATAATCAAAACGATTCGAGGCGACGGATCTTGCTTCATACATTTGGGCCGAGGTGTCGTCGTGCATTCACGAGAAAAATTAATTTTCACTCACCATTTTGTCTGATTGTAGAAATTAAGGACTTGATCTATTGACTGATGACCGTTACGGCGTTCGACGAAATCTGGAGATGTTGAAGTGCAGATTTGCGCGTGGTGCTAGGTATTGTGAGGGGAAGAGAGAGGTCAGGCCTGTGGGCTTTTGATTGCAAACATTCGCAGGGAAATTTCTGGGGTGGAGGCAAAAGACCGGATTTCTCGCTACCTGGTCGCCCGTGGCAAATGGCGACTCCTGGAGCCTTTTTTCGTGGCAGCTCTTTTAGGTCTAGCGCTAGGGCTTCTCTTGTGCACAGGCCACATTGCTCAATGCAATTAAATCCGCTATGTGCATATGAGTGAGGGCCTTGATGGGGGCAGAGGGGTAAGGAACGATAAGGAGCTTATCGAACATTTTCTGTTATCTCCATGCAGGGATCAGTTGTAGCTGCATAAGGCAGCAACTTCCCACCTTCGGCCGATATCACGCCGCCTGAAAATGCAGAGGGGGAAGGATTGTCTGGGACTAAAGGACGCCAACTGCTAGCTTATATCCGATTCGTCTCTTATAGTGTGTCCGAAGCGTCATTGTGTACCTACCTACATAAACCATACCTGTAACTCGAGTCTCTCCCTCTTCAGCTAAAGGCAACTCAGGGGACTCAGTTCTACACATATAAAGACCATGGCAGCACCCACAGAACAGCGCATTGCTGTCCCAATAGATGACCCAAATGCGGATACCGAGTGGTACGTATCCAAATAATGACATTGCTAGGTGTTATGTATTAATATGAGCGTAGGAACGATATTCTGCGGAAGCATGGGGTCATACCCCAGAAGCCTCCATCCCCGACCCCTATGATCGAGGAGGCCATCTTGGAAGGCCGACGGATAGCGCACGAGAACAGATTAGAAGGGAAGGAGCTTGATGAGTTAGACGAACTTGAAGATGAAGAAGATGAGGCGTTTCTGGAGCAATATCGACAAAAGCGCATGCAGGAGCTAAACAACCTGACCAAGAAATCAATACACGGCACCGTTTACCCGATATCGAAACCGGAGTATTCGAGAGAAGTCACGGAAGCCTCGCATAAGGGCCCCGTGTTTGTCCATCTCACTGCGTCATTGGGAACCAACGTCGAGTCTAAGGTGCTATCTGGCCTTTGGCGCCAAGCCGCCAAAGAATACGGTGATATCAAGTTCTGCGAAATCCGCGCGGACAAGGCTATCGAAAACTACCCGGACCGGAACTGCCCAACGATCCTTGTGTACAAGAATGGCGACATTGTCAAGCAGATCGTGACGCTCGCCACCGTAGGCGGTGTGCGGACAAGCATGCTTCAGGTTGACGACCTCCTGGTTGAGGTTGGAGCGGTGGACGCGAAGGATATGAGAGTAGTGAAGAGGAAAAGGGATGCCGAGGACGCAAAGGAAGAGGCCCTGATGGGAAAGGGCGTTAAGAGTGGGAACCTGAGACATGCATCGGCCGTGGACGACGATGACGATGACTGGGATTAAGACTGCATGGCCATGCTGACCAGCTCGAATTTCTTTAAGAACACATGGCACTGGCAGAAAGGATAGGCAGCGACATGCAGCTAGTCCAGCATGATCAGACGACTCGATGGAAGCAAAACCTGTTCCTCCGAGAGCATCGAGCTTTATTGAGATTATCCATTTGACCGTTATTGGCCTGGCCCCCGACTACTTGATGCCACATATTCACTTCTAAAGTGGAAGACGGCTTAAATCCCGACTCGAGTCGCTGAAAATATTCGCCGCATGCTTTTCCTGTTTGTTCCCTCGTATTCCGAGAATCGGATCCCAGTCCAGAATGACCAATGCGGCGGGTAGCTTATTTCCTGTTAGGGCAAGTGGGGGCCCAGTGACGGAACGCGCGGGCTCGGGGCTGGATGGGGGGGCTTCGTCGCGCCCTTCCACCAGAAATAGCCTGTACTCTCCTTCCACCACCAGATCAAGGTCGCGACAGTCGCGTGCACTGACGCAACTACTAGCTACCGCCCACCACCACTTCCCCCCAGTCGCGCTTCCGCATCCTCTCTCGTCCTTTTGCCTCCTCCCCCCTCCTTTTAAAGCTATTTCTTGCTATTCTCGCATTCGATCTTTTGTCCCTTTGAAAATGTCCGAGGAACCGACCCTACCTCGTTTACCAACTGTCACGTGGAATTCCGAAACCCAATCCTTTAATAACACGCGCAAGCGGGCACGCGATCCAGCGGATGCGCCGCCGCCCCCCCAATTCGCTACCTCGAGCGACCCCGCCGTGTTCTCTAGCGATGACGACCCTCATGTAGAGAATTACATTCATGGAAGGCACAGGAAGAAACGATATGTTGGCTCCTGGTATCAGCAGCACCCCGCATCGTCCTCCGATTCGGCGTTCGGTGAGGAGCAGAGACCATTGCCTAAGAAGGCTCAGAGAACCTTTCAACGGCAATTCGACTCTGGCGTCTGGATGGGTAGCGACGGCTTCACCGAAGACGAGGATACCATCATAGAACCTGAGCTCTCGACCGAACCCCGGTTGCCCCAGCTGAGGCACACCCCTGCTAGATTGACCTTACTGTCGCAAGCTGAAGAGCTCGCCCGCCGAAAAATTGAAGAAGCTATAGACTCTGGAAGTGAGGACATAGACCTGTCGTAAGTGTCCCACAGGCTTAGAATAAATCTGCAATGGGGATTGCTCGCGGTTTCGGTCCGTCGTAGAGGACTAACGGCGGGCAGGGGTCTGAATCTTGAAGAATTGTCGAATGAGACAATCTCTCGGCTATCCGAGTTCACCTGTATCCCACTGGTCGCGGAAGATGTCCCGTTTGAGCAGAGAGATCCCGCCCTCAAGTTGTACTTGGCTAGCAATCCTCTTCCACGAGCTCCTGGTGCCATTTTCAATTTGGAGTTCTTGACAGTCCTCAGCCTCCGGAATACTCAGATAACCGAGTTACCTCCTTGCATTGGGAACCTGCGGAATTTGACAGATTTGAATGTGTCTTTGAACCGGCTGCAGTATCTGCCAGGAGAACTCCTCGACCTCCTCCAAAACCCCAGGAAGATAACGAACTTAAGCGTTCATCCTAATCCATTCTGCATCCCAGAGAATATCCCCTCCCCCTTGCCCCAACCCGAAGCGATTTTAGATGATTATCACGCAGATGTTAAGACGTTCCATGAAGCAGTGTGGCCGAATGGTTGGATATTCAGAGCTTGGTTCGATGAAGAAGATGGACTGAAAAGCGATGCCGAGAAGTCACAAAGTCAAGATCCTGAGTGTCGCAGATGGCAAATACGTGCAGTCGCTCGGTCGCCCGTGGAGTATAGCGACAGCCGCGGAATGGTCCTATCCCAGTTCAAGTTGCCTACACGAAAAACGACTCGGCCGGCATCCGATCAGCCCTCCCATGTTATCGTCCAAACGGAGGATCTGAAGTCAACGCCGGCACCCCTTCGGGACGAGCGGGCCCAGGTGACAGACTCCAGCATCTCAGCAGGTCGTGTCCCTTCACTATTCGAGCTAGCGCTAAAAGCGTGCTCGCGGAGCGGACAACTGCAAGATTTACCGTCGTACCTCCCAACACACGCGCCCCCGCAATTCGCCAGGGTCCTCGACCAGCTCGTCACGCAAGGCGAAGACAATGCGAATGCTGGAGACGTGCCGTGCTCGGTCTGCAAGCGGCGCGTGATGATGCCCACGGTCGCGTGGATCGAGTGGTTGCACGTGACCCGTACGGCAGCCCTGTCGAAGAGCAGCGCGATCGTCGTGGACGCCCTGAGCAGGGACGAGCACGAGACCTTCGTCCCGTTCCTCCGGAGGGGCTGCGGCCGGAATTGCGTCCCGAGGCCCACAGAGGTCGGGCAGCTCCGCCCCGGATCTGTGAGGTGGAGCCTGCAGAGGCCGCCGAGCGAGGAGGAGTAGGATGCGGAATCTGTAGTGTAGTGTAGGTGCAATGTATATATATCAAGGCCCATTGGGCTTGGCATAGGTGGGATCTCGGGGCGGAATTTTCTGTGGCTGGGGTGTTGTGGTATGTCTGTAGCTACGGGAACGCATGCTCAAAATGATTTTGTTGGGTTGGAGTGGCTGATATCTGCCTTCCGGGCGTCGTTTGGAAAAGTCACTGGTTTATATGATCCGGCTTGTACAATTTTCTTGGTGGCATCCCGGCCGACTAATTCCAGCTGAAATTCATTACCAAGTGCCATCCATACGCAGTGTGTATAGTGTAACTCCACCGGGCCGGTTATGCTATATTCGCTTTTCTTATTGATGTCCTCATGCGATCAGATAACAGTCAGAAGCTGATGGGGCAATTTCACTTTTACCTTCCATATAACCGATCACCAAGGACTGTGTCGTTGACTGTAAATTTTACATACTCCTGCTTACTCCGGGTTTGGGTATACTTGTTGACATCTCCTTCAAGCGTCGTCGATTTACATGTGCGCAGCAAGCGAATTAAAAACTCAAGGCCATTCACAGCCTGGACGAATATTCCCGTGATGTTCGCAGGGAATGGGGATATCTCTCGGAACTCCTGGCGCATCCTAATTGAATTCGCAATCTCACTGCGGCGCTCTTAGCCGCGGCAAGTCTCTCGCACACACGTCGTGTGTTATACTGCCGCGTGTGACACCGTTAGCCCTACTTCGGCAAGCCGTCGTCTAGGTCTCGCGTGGTGCGGCGCCTGACGGGTTTCAGGGGAATAGGGTCGATCGAGCGAGCGCGCTCCGCCTGCTCGCGGCCGAGATGGGGAAACCGCTGCTTCAGGCCGGCGGGGTCGGCCTCCCGGCCCCCCTGGGTCCGGTAGATCTTATAGAGCAGATCGGCGGTCGCGAGGACGCGCGCGCTGTCCATGGCGATGACCCCCGTGTCGCTGACCTTCTCGAATATGGCGTCGCAGCGGGCCTCCGCCTCGCCGAGGTCGCCGCCGTGCACGAGGATAAACGCGTAGCCGTACTGCGCGTGCACCCAGTCCGGCATCTCCGGGGGCACCTGCTCGCAGACCAGCTCCAGCAGCGGGCGCGCGTCGCGCCACCGCTCGCAGAGGATATATGCCCGCGAGAGGTTCGACTTGGTCATCAACATACCCGCATGCGTTTCGCCCAGGGTCCGCCGCACGACCGGCACGGCTTCCTCCAGCATGTCGACGGCCTCCTGGTGCCGACAGACTTCGCAGTACACCTTCGAGAGGTGATTGACCGACCAGAGGAGGGTGTACGCGTGTTCCTCGCCGAGTATCCTCTTCCGGATCCGCAGCGCGGCGGAGACCAGCCGCTCAGCGTCGTCGAGGCGCACCCTCTGGGCGCACAGGTTCATGCCCATCTCGTTCATCGTCATCAGGGTGTCCGGGTGCTCGGTACCGAAGAACCGGGTCCTCTTCTCCAGCACCACCTCGAGGAGGTCGTAACTCTTCTCGTGTTCGCCAATGTGCAGGTAAGTTCTTGTCAAGTTGAACATTGCATTGAGCGTCAGCGGATCATCCGGTCCCAGCTTTCTGGTGAGTCCATCAACGGCCCTCTTGCCTGCCGTCAGGGAAAGCTGCCGCCGGCCGGCAAGCCATAGCGAACGGGTCAGGTCGTCCAGCGCAATGCAGTATGGTATATGGACTGGTTTCCAAGGTGGCCAGGTCACCCAATCGCGCCATGCCGGCCGGGTCCACCAGTTGGTAATGAGTATTTGATGTTGGACCTCTAGGCATTTTGGGATCTCGAAGAGGTTCCAGTACGTATTCACGAGCCCGCGCTGGGCCTGTATAGTTTCGACGTGGCGCTTACCAAGATACTTGGTTCGTAATTCCACGGCTTTCAGTTGCAAGGACCGAGCACGCTTCCAGAGACCGTTTTCGGCAAATACCAGACCGAACTTTTCTATGACGGAGCATTGTTCCTGGTTCTCGGAGAGTTTGAGGTGTGCTACTTCTAGCAGCGAGAGGCATGATTCGATATGTGGCAAGAGGAGCTGACGGAACGCTCTCCCGGATGTTTCGAGATTGTGAGATACGCAATGAGCGAGGATTGATGCTGTGCATTCGAGCCACTGCCGCTGCTCCGAGTCGTTGAGGCGCTCACGAGCCCATTGATGAATTGCTGGGTGCAATGAAAACAGCTTTGTTGACGACGGAGTCCTCCACACATTGTCGTGCGCCGTAGACTGGATGTCGGTGATAGATATAATCGAGTGGTCGTACAAGACCTTTGCCGCTGCAAGGATTCGGCCCCCGACTCCTTGAGAGGATCTTGGTTCCACTATGGCTGCAGGACGTATTGAAGACCATTTGGATGCCTTGAAACTGTCTGAAGACCTTGAGAAGATGCCTTCTGGGATCGAGACAAAGTGCATAAATGCTAAAACGTGCAAGAGGTCAACAGCATCACGATATTCTATCGAGCTCCTGGTGGCAATGCCCGTAAAGGGGAGCTCATATGTCGCGATAATGTTAACGTCAGCAGAAGCCTGAAGGATAGGCCGGCTCAGGAGAGCTTTCCGACAGCCTAGCAATGACCGTAAGTATCGTTCTAAGGACAATAGTTGTCGCCGGATCGTATAGGCAGCCTGCTTCAAGGCCAATGCTAAGTAACCGAGCTCGGATGCGATGAGCCGCACGTAATTCCAGGATGCGTCCTTGTCTACCCTCGGCTCAGAACCTGGATATGCAAGGTTCAAGAGCAAGAGTATGGCTTCTTCCGGGTCCATCCCCCGGAATTGGAAGCTTCCAATGGTACTATAGATCTTTGCATTTGGGTTCCTTGTGGTGATCAAGATGTGGCCGTTGCCGGTTGCAGGGATGAAATTGTTCAGGTCCATCTCAGGGTCATTGGCGTTATACAAGACGAGAAGCCATGGATCCGTCGAACGAGACAACCATTCTTGCCCGGCACCGATTTCCTGTCCCTTTCCAGCTCTCCCACCCAATTGTGCAAAACTGGCATAGGCATTCGCCTCACTCGAACAGTCAATGCAGAATACTCCCCAGTATCTACCGACGTGGAAGTTAGCAGCCGACCTCACCTCTGCTAGGCACCGAGAGCTACCTGTGACGATTGTCTTCCGAGAAACGAAGACAAAACTGGGTTTTCCCGGAACCGGAAAGTCCGTAGATGACGAATATCTCAGGTTTCCTTCGCCTCTTGCGTTTGGGTGCGCCGAACTTTGTGCGCAGTTCGTCTGATAGTCGCAAACGGCCAACAAAGTACTCGGACCGCCGGTGAACCAAGTAGTGCACGTTAACGGACGGACCGGGTTCGCCATCTAAAGAATCCTCCGGTTCTGCTTCTGAAATAGCAGATGAGTCGAGAAGCGTGGCGGAGTCCGACCCAGATACCCCGAGCGACTTCACACTCCCAGCAGGGTTCTGTGATTGAATGAGGTCCTCAAACTCGGCGAAGCGTTCTTTCCTCAGGAACTCCGCATCCTTCTGCCATCTTTTCCTTATCGCACTATCTGTGGCCCTGATGTACCTATCGAGTGTAGCAAGGACGATACGAAACCCAGGGGAACTCCCGCTGGTATACTTGACCATGCCTGAATGAGTGCTATTGATTCCGCATTGGTCCACGTCACTCCAGCTGGGAGCCGCGGATGTTCTATCCACGATGAACGCCCTAGATTTTCCGAAGCTGGTAGCGATCAGCTCCCAAAAGTTATATATGAAGAAAGTTTTCATCAGCGGGGCGAATTGATCCGTGATCTCCTGAAGTGCTTCAGACCCTTCAAGCAAGCTGAGCAGGAATTGACTTGGACCGCCATACTGATTGAACTCGCCCAGGGCAAGGGACTGCTTGGTGATACCATTGTGTGGGGCCGACATAAACAGGATGCCTACTGTCGACTGGAAAATTGAGCGCAGGTGCTCGACACGGGCGTCTCTCCGAGAATGGGAAAACGAGAGGGCGCGCTTGACCAGCAGTCCACCAAATCCGTGACTGATGAACACGATTGGTCGGCTCTCTGCATCTTGGATATACCTGTCTGCCTGTCCATGAGTAAGGGATTGAGTTGAGGGCGGGCTCAACTCAACTTTATGCACCCGTGATAGGTCTGCAGAATCCATAGATGTCGCGAGCTCAAGCAGGCCCATGACGCGAGGGTCAAACCTGTCGCGTCTGGCACGGAATCATTACAGTGACCGCCTTTTTTATATGGCTTAGCGTTCCCAGACTCCCCCTTTCAAATTAAGCAGCACTGGTCCACATAATACAACCCTCGTAGATGGTGGTAGGCATTTCGGTTAAGGTAGAGTGAGAGCACGATAACACCTTGTCACAGTTACTATGCTTGGAAATACGAAGATGAACGATACCCTTCTGCCTGTTGGAACATGTCGGCTAACCGCCAGGCTTCGTACTTACGGTCGGTGGCGCAAATGAGGCGCCAACCTATACGGATAGGTGATATAACACGACCAAAGCCTCTAGGTAAGTTGCGCTTACTAGCTCTTTGATTGGTTAATTGGTGTACTATATATACTCAAATTGGCTATCTTTGGATTCCCTAGCCCATGAATAGCATTTCAGGGGGGTAGGACGTGACAGACATTTATACGAAGGCACACCCTACCCTCGTATAGCTCCTTCGAGTGTTGAAGGATCTCTGTTGGCTTTCAAAATAGGATTTTGTTTGTTGAGGTCCTCGCCATGTAACTTGTCAAGCGCTTCGTTATTTACCTCAGCCAGGTCTATTAAAAGCCTGGGTTGCAATCTAACAGTAAAACCTGACGTCTCAATGAACACTCTCCTTTACAATTCAACCATGATGTGATTATATACATCTGTAGGACGGCAGCAAGCAAATAACATCTTCATCTTTACATATCCTGTCCCCTAGATACTGCGAACTGCCTACGATGCATTTCTTCTTTTACAGTGCTGCCATAGCAATAGCGCTATGCGTCCGTTATGCGGTCAAATCATATCTTGCACGGCAGGTGAGTAACACCGTATTATGTCTTGTGCCATATATTCACATTTGACAGGCGCACGGGGTTCTGATGAAACAATATGGTTGTTCACTACCTCCACGGCTTGAGAACCAGCGACCATTCGGCATTGACCGGCTGGAGCAGATCTTCAGAGGAAACACGGAGTCAAGACTGATGGAGCTGTTCCTGTTCCACTTCCGTCAGACTGGTTATACTCTTCAACAGATTTTCTTGGGCATTCCAGCATACGGCACAGTAGATCCGGCCAATATGGAAGCCATCCTTTCATCAAATTTTGCCGGTAAGTTGCTCCAGCAGGTCCTGTTTATAGAATCGCTGCTGTATCATACAGATTTCGGAAACGGCCCGCGACGCGCCATCACGTTCCCTATGTTTGGCGATGGTATCTTCACTCAAGACGGTGAGCCGTGGAAACATTCGCGGGATATCCTACGACCACAGTTGTTCCATCGACAGTACGAAAACCTCGATGTCTTTAAAGTGCCATTGGACGATCTTCTATCCGCTCTGCCTGAAAAGAGCGGAATCGTTGAATTGCAGTCCCTGTTCTTCCGTTACACCCTGGATGTTACTACGGCTTTCCTTTTCGGCGATTCTATACGCAGCCTTAAATCCTCGGACAATGCCACAGAGAATGTCTTTGCGGGCGCCTTCGACCAGGCACAAGCATATGTCGCCAAAAGGTTTCGCCTGTCGGATCTTTACTGGTTCATAGGCGGCAGAGAGTTCCAAGATGCGTGCAAAATGGTCCATCAGTTCGCCGACAAGGTCATAGACCAGAACCTTGCGAAAGATACCACCGCTGGCAATCAAAATAGATATATTTTCTTGAAGTCCGTAGCCAAGTCTTGTCCGGACCGGGAGGCTTTGAGAGGACAGATCATCAATATCTTAGCGGCAGGAAGAGACACAACCGCCTGCATGCTATCATGGACGTTGTGAGTCTCTGGAGAATATGGGCCGCGTACCTCCAGCACTGACAAAAAGATTCAGCTTCCATCTAGTCAGGCACCCTCATGTCATGGAAAAGCTAAGAGCCGAAATAGCCCAACTTCCTCCAATCGAAGAGGTTGACCGCGCAGCTTTGCGGGACATGAAATACCTGCAGAATATCATGAAAGAGAGTAGGTCTCCCTAGCGCTGCCGTTTAAAAACAAAACTAACATCTGGAGTTCTCCGGCTTTATCCTTCGGTGCCCGTCAATACAAAGACCGCCGTACGGACGACGGTACTTCCCACTGGCGGGGGGCCTGATAGGAAGTCACCCGTCTTGATCCCTAAAGGGACTGGAGTTGCCTATAGCGTATGGTATGTATGGTATCTGTTGTGAACTCTGCGTCTCCTTTTCTTGTGATCCTCTTCTGGGTCCCTCCGACTTTTTCTTGCGGATGCTAACGTCTTCACAGTACGTATTTAGCGCACTCATCTCCCATTTGCCTTCCATATTCCTTCCGGGTCAAGCAGGAGACGTTAATAGATGACAGACATAATGCATCGTCGACCAGATCTGTATGGGATGGGTACGTATCCAATCGCCAACATTCTAGTGCATGTGCAACCGTCCATCCAAGTCACGCCTCGATTGAAGCCCCTATGGTGGAACACTGAGCACTTTATCCACCTTAATTATGGTTTGGCTGATGCCGAGATTCGACAGACGCCGAAATTTTCCGTCCAGAGCGCTGGGACGAGGACTTACCGATGAACCAGGAACCCACGCTTCAGAAGTGAGTACTCTCATCTTCTTCAGCCCATATCGATAGTGACTAATTCTGGTCTGCCTAGGTGGGGATATTTGCCCTTCAATGGGGGCCCGAGAATCTGCCTAGGAAGTAAGCGTTTACTTCGAATTAAATATCCCGGTGATATGACCTCGGTACTGACTGGTCTCAGTGGACTTCGCTCTCACTGAGGTGGCCTACACCATCGTCAGAATACTACAACGGTATCCGATCATCAAGCTACCCAATGGGGAGAGGGTAGACGTTGTGGGTGCAGAAAAGCAAACGATGACACTTGTAATACAGATCACGGAGGGATGTAAAGTAGAGCTGGGTTGATAGTGCTACGTTCCGCTGTCGGTAACCCCTAAGCTGTCGAGTGTCTTTTATTATGGCAGGATCCCCCATCACGCACGAGGATTAGAATTAGCAGAGGATGTACGCAAAGTGTCTATGTGCTAGTACACGATGCCGCGGGCACAGACATTCGAGTGCTGAAGATTCGACTCAGCTCCTCTCTTGTCAAGAATAACGCACATGTAGACTAGTTGCCCTCACGGTCATATGTTGGCACACTTCCGAAGTAGACTCAAGGAGAGTGTCGCTAGGCGCTGGAGGCCTGTAAAGGCCACACCGACGGCGATCGACAGCCTACCGTATATACCCAGAATTCTGCAGAGGCTAATTCCTTCGGTGAGTTTAAAGCGCCGTTCTAACCGCACTATACTCAATTACTAGGTATGCCCGTTTAGTCCCTGCTGTGACAGCAACTGTGCTGCCTGCAAGACCTCGACAGAGGCAGTTCGTGGCTGACAACTCTACCCTAATCCATCTTAATCCTTCCTTAAGATATCTACCATGAGGAAACTAGCCCGCTCATTTACAAGCTCCTTAAGGGATTCATTGAAGATACGACCCAGAACGCGGGCGTTGACAAGCGACGAGGTTGAGTCTCCGCAGGCTATTAAGGAAGAGAGAGCGACGCTGACCACGGTTTTTGAAGGGGAAGACCCCCTAGTCGAGTGAGAGCTCTGTGGCATGCGGAAGAATCGGGAACGTTACTGACGTGGAGATAGTATTGTTGCGGTCCATGGGCTCAACGGTGATGCATTCCGAACATTTACTGCCGAGAAGACAGGGAAATTCTGGTTGGGAGACAGTGATATGTTGCCGCGCGACTTGAAGGGACAGTGCCGTGTCTTAACATTCAGCTATCCAGCTTCTGTCGCCTCCATTCTAGGCCGAACCTCGTCGGACAGAATCCTGCAGCATGCGACAACACTAGTAGCAGAGCTCGTGGCCGATCGAGAGGTATTTCCACCGCATTCAAGCCGCACGGCAGAGTTTACAGGAAAACATTAGGTCACGGGTGCGCTAGAGCGGCCCATAATCTTTCTATGCCATTCCCTCGGAGGCATCATCGTCAAGAGGGTGCGTCATCCACTCGTCTCCTAGCAGCCCTTGAAGATTCCTTTGATACGAACTCGTCTAGGCCCTGATATACTCAGCCAGCCGGACAGGCAAGATGATCGAACACATTCATTCCATATACGTTTCGACGTATGGGATCTTGTTCTTCGGCACGCCGCACCAAGGCAGCAGCAAGGCAAATCTGGCAACGTTCGCACAGCGCATGGTGGCTCTCGTGCCATCCAAGGTGGTTGATACGGATTCGCAGCTCGTAAGCGCACTCCAAGAAAGCTCGGAAGTGCTTCAAGATATCACCGACAACTTCGTACCCATGATGAAGAGGTTCCGGATATGTTTCTTCTGGGAACAGGAGAAGACGAGTTTAGGGGTCAAGTGGGACTACGTTAGTTGTCCCTTTAGTGGCTGGTACGTAACTAGTCGCTAATGATTACCAGGTCGTCACGGAGAACTCGGCAGCCCCTATTTTGGACAACACCGACCGCGCTGGCTTGCGAAACGATCACCGAAACATGTGTAGATTCGCAACACGGGTGTCGCCGGGCTACAGCCTCGTCGCCGCCACTGTACTCCGCTATTCGCGAGAAGCACCAGGCACCATTACCCGTAGGTGGGTTAGTGAAAGAGAGATTTTGACCTCCATGCGGAAGCAGGAAGCGATGGAGCTGATTAAAGGGGGTGGTGAGATGTCGGGTGGGAAGGCAAAGCAATAAGATACATTTAGGTTTACCCGGTGATGAATCACCTTGTAGTTATCACCCAGCTGGAGGACTTTGGGTAACGTGCTAGCACTGATACAAGTATCCTGGAATGTGTTGATTATAAGCTGGGGTGGACTGTGTCTCGTGGTGATGCCTTACCTGACAACACAAGCGGAGATGACGCCAAGAGCAAATAATTATGCTGTTGGAAGTCGTATCTGCGCCGCATTGAAGGATCCAAGGTGGTACAAATAACCTGCTATGCCTTCCCCATTGCCAAGTGTTATGTCTCTTCCCTAAACATTTCGCGGGCCGGCGCCCTGAGCTCCGCTTCTTCTTTGAGTTCCGATGGGATATTATTATCCTTCCAACGTGCGAGCTTCATTTAGAGGCTTCCTCGTACGCGCTCTACTGAGTCTCCTTGGCGAGGAGTTCCTTCGCCAGCTCCCTCAACTTAAACTTCTGGATCTTGCCACTAGCCGTTTTGGGATACTCATCGATCCAGAAGACGTATTTGGGAACCAGATGGCCCGACAGGTTCGTGCGCACCCACTCCTTCACGTCGTCCTTTGACAAGACCTCGCCCTTCTGCCGCTCCTTCGCCGGCAGCGGCGAGATCCCGCCCACGCCCACGCCAACACCACCGTCATCACCGATGCCCCCGGCAGCGGAAGCAGAAGCGTCCACGGTCTTGACGCCGCGCACGGGTACGACGAAGGCCCCGACAACCTCGCCGTACCGGTCATCAGACACACCGACGACGCTGGCGTCGCGCACGAGTGGGTGGCCCAGCAGACAATTCTCGACCTCGAGGGGGTGTATGTTCTCGCCACCGCGAATGATGAGATCCTTAATGCGGCCGGTGATCTCGACGTAGTCGTCGTCGTCCATGCGCGCCTCATCGCCCGTGTACATCCACGTTCTGCCCCCGTCGTCCGGGACCAGGTCGCGCCGCGTCGTCTCCTCGTCCCCGTAGTACCCCCGCATCACGAGGTAGCCCGACACGGCGAGCTCGCCGCGCTCGCCGCGTGGCAGCACGCGCCCGGCGCGGTCCCCCGGCGCCACGACGCGGACGGCCGTGTGCGGCAGCGGGCGGCCGACGGTGGCGGCGCGCTTGGGCGCCGGGTCCGCCGGCGACGTCATACAGCTGACGGGGCTCGTCTCCGTCATGCCGTAGCAAATGACCAGGTCGGTAAGGCCGAGGCGGTCGGCGAGGCGGCGCACGAGGGCCTCGGGGACCGAGGAGCCGGCCGCGATGCCCTTGCGCAGGTTGCGGAAGCCGCCCCCGTCCGCGGCGAGGACCTGCGTGAAGGTCTGGTTCGAAGAAAGCAGGTCCAGCTCGGCGACGAACATGGTGGTGACGCCGTAGAGGGCCGTCGCGGCATGCTCGGCGGCCATGCGCAGCGAGGCGGCGGGATCGAAGGCCGGCGAGGGCAGCAGCAGCGCGGCGCCCGTCGTCGCCGTCGCCATGAGGCCGAGCACGCTGCCGAAGCAGTGGAACAGCGGCGGCGGGCAGACGACGCGGTCCGCGGGCCCGAGGCCCATGCGCCGCGCGATCAGGTGCCCGTTGTTGAGGATTCCCGCGTGGGTCAGCATGGCCGCCTTGGGCCGCGACGTCGTGCCCGACGTGAACTGGATGTTGATGGTCTCCTGGGGCGCGAGAGGTGCGTCCGGGGCCACCGCTGCAGCTCGTCCCCCTCCTCCTTGGAGCAGCAGGTCCTCGTAGCTTACGAGCGCGCGCAATTCTTCCAACGGAAAATGCGCCTCGGAGTGCGACGCCCTGTTGTCGAGGACGACGACGGAACGCAGGGACGGCACGGTGGGCGCCTCCACCTTCGGGGCCCTGAGGTCCGGGATCAGGGCCTCGAGCAGGCCAAGGTTGGCACGCCCGCCACACGGCCTGTAGGCGACGTCGGTGACGGCGGCGATGACGAGGACCTCTACCTCCAGGTGCTCGAGCGCCGCGGTGAGCTGCTGCGCGTTGAAGCTCGGGTTCAGGGGTACGAGGACGGCGCCGAGCTTGAAGGCGGCGTAGATGAGGGCGACGTGCTCGGCGACGTTGCCGAGGCTCACGGCGACACGGTCGCCCTTCTTGACGCCCAGGGAGCGTAGGGAGCGGGCGAGCGCGTTGGAGAGCGCGTCGAGGGACCCGTACGTTAGGGTCGTCGTGGGCGGCACCTCTGGCGACGAGAGGGAGGCGCTTGTGGGCGTGGGCGACCGCGCGATCACCGCTGGTCGGTCGCCGTGCTGGGAGACTATGGAGGCGAAGTGCTCCGGTATTGTGTGCGGGAGCAATGGCGGCTATGGTACGTATGTCAGCTCGGTTCGTAAGTTTCGCTGTCATGGAAGTCTTAGCCGCGTCGTGGGGAACTCCTTATAGCCGCTACATTTGCCGGGCACAGCAGTACGAATCACACGTCTCTGACTAGCACAGCTCGGTTGGAAGGAGATAGGGAAAACCATCAGGTCTTACTGCTACTTCGAGTTCCCGAGAGCACGGCTGTCATGTACTCACCTCTGTAGGTCCTTCAGCGTAACTGAGATCCGAAGTCGCAATTCCTCTTCCTTGCAGGTTTCTCCCTCGTTGCCAACTAGCTCTTGATGCGACGATACCTGGGAATCCGAACCGCGCGGTCCGCATCCCGGAACGCGGTAGACGGCGAATGCATGCCGCCATGATTTCCCGCCCTCTTACAGACTAGACCCAAGTCTCTCCGTCAAGTTGTATATGCGCCCTCACCTGGTCCGATCCCAGCTCCAAAGTGCCGAAGGGGAAGATACCGGTATAACAGGAGAGCCCCAGCCCCAAGCGAGTCGTGGACGTTCTCACCCGATATTCATGTCAGAATATCGTGTTGGAGATAAGATATCCCGAGAGTCCCGAGAGGACCCCTTACGACCCATATAGAGGTTCTCCAAAGCAGAACTGCGCTAGTTCGCTAGCCCGTACGTAGTTGGCCTTTATATATATATATATATATATATCGTACTGTAGTAGGGAGGCGGGGTAATAAATCTGGGGTTGGTGGGTAGTAATGTGGAGAGATCTGGGTGAGGCTTTGGTACCGAGACAGGGGGAGTCTATTGGGACTGACGATGCAACCCCCCCCCGACGAGTGGACCTGCTCGAGGTAAAGAAAAAAGCAAGGAGGTAAAGCTACTCAGCAGACCTCTGCGGGTGGTGCTCCTTGTGAGATGCGAGGTGCATAATCACCCAGAAGAGATGGTTATAATAAAAGTAGCTGTGGGAAATCCACTAGTCGGTGGTTTGGACCCGAACTGCGCTAGACAAGAACAGGGGACGGGGCGGGGAAACCGAGGACAGCAAGTCTATGTTAATATAATGAGGATCATTCTTATTACCAACGCCGCTGTGTGCATCATGAGTATATACAATAAGAGGCTGTCGAGGCCCATATGCATGCTTTCTACGTTAGGCGGCCGGTCCCATCTTCTATGCGTACCATACTCTCTTCCATGACTCCGTAATGATGCCAAGTAAACATATCTATGTGTATCGAACTCCATGTACGAAACAACAGCCGTCCAGGCCGAGGTTCGTATTGCGCCCCCCCCCCAAAAAAAAAAAATTTTAAGTATAAATAATAAAATAAAATATATAAATAAAAATAAAAACAAAGTGAGGGGTTAACTCCACTTATCAAACGTAGTAGGAACAAGCCGGAAACGGGTCTGCCCACTGTGGATGATAATCCGGGAGATAAGTGCCGCTACACTTTCTGCGTTGGCCACGCGAGTGCAAGCTCCCACGATATCCATTCTCGCAGAGAAAGGCGAAATCAATGGGGCCAAACAACCAAACAGACTCGGTCTAGCGTAACCGAGGATCTTGCGCCATGCTGCGGGGGGTTGTAGAGTACCGCATCCTATGCGACGGGATCATAATCGCATCCGTAGGCTGCCTCGGCAGTTCCGAACCGGGACAATTAAATTGACGGCATAACCGGCGTAAGCGGGACCAGCTAGCCCGTCTCCCCGATGTGCCTTTCGCTTTCTGGTTTCCATGTACCTGTGCTAATTAGCGAAAGATTACAAAGGATCCTGGAACAGTAACATACCTTCAAAGTCGTGCTTGACGAAAGCCATTGGGTCGTCGTAGTCTTTTGCACCCATCTGCTGGACCCCAGGCGAGAAACTGGTTATGGGCAGAACAACAACGTCGCCAACTTTCTTCGGTGCCTCAATTCCCGTGAAGTTCAGATAGGTAATGTTGGAGTTGCTCTGGTCCATATTGAAATACCGCGGATCATTAAAATAGTCGAAGATAGTGTCTGTCCAGACCGCAGGGCCAGTGAATTCCATGACGCTCTTTTCTTTCGTTATGAAGACTCCCTCCTTCTTTCTTCTCAGAGTCTCCTCAGTGATACGCGTGACAATATCACGGAGCACAGGATGACCGGGTTTCGCTTGAATGGTCCATTGGCAGAACTGAATCCGCCGACTATACCAATCTTTCCAATCCGGCCTGTCAGGGTCGGCTTCGATGCCAATAACCAGGCCAATGCTATTCCTCGGCACGCTATCAGGTATCCAGTCTAATGCGCTCCTGATGGCATACGTATCGATGTCGGAGTAGATGCCACCACGCGCAAGCAAGATTAGATAACGGAAGAAGTCGGCCTTGAGCACAGGTTGGGGCAAGGCATTGTATGCTTCGAGAACCTCGGGAACGGCGGCATAAAGGAGTTTCATGAGGTGGACAGCAACCTGATCTGTGATGACCTCGTGCACGAAGCCGGGATGCAACTCCGTCCAAGAAGCCTCCTGGTCTCGGAAAGTGAACTCCCCATTCGCCGGAGTATATTTCCATGTCTGCCAGATATAGGCGGGAAACTTGGTCTCCACGTCGTATGGATATTGGTATGCGAGCTTATCATACAGTGACATCTTGGACATATCCTGTATCGCTCTTTGGGCGGGAACCTTATGGGCGCGTTGAGTGCTCTGGTCGGAGGACCCAGCTTCGGAGTTGGTCATCGGCTCGTCTTGGAGTCTTCCCGAATCATTATCGCTGTTGTCGGACTTGGCCGGTGGTTTTGAGAAAGGCTCTGGATCATTTGACGTCTGCGAGTGGCGCAGGAGGAAGAAGGCTGTGAGGAAGAAGGCGGCAAAGATAATTGCCCTCCTAAAGGACATCATTATGGCGATTGTCCTCGTCGGAGGTTAATTTGTATCGATACAGTATGCGTTAATAATTTGACCAGACTGGAATCGCGCCACAGTAACGCTGATGGGTAGAAGTAGAGGTAGGGTAAAGTAAGAGGCGTCAAAGCTGATCGCAGAAAGATCGAAGACTGCAACTACAGCATTAGGCAGGTAGTCGTCAGCCAGTGACGCGGCTGTTCTAGGGAAAGACTAAGTTAGTGGTTGGTGGTGATAGATGACATAGGATGTTATGTCAACAGAATCCTTGCCCTAGATACAGTTCTGACATCTGCATGGGAGATGAGGTCGGGGAAGGTTGGAAGATTGAGAAAGCAAACACGACGAAAGCAGCCAAAGCCAGCATCATTGCGAAAAATGTCAAGCTCAGTAGAGACAAGAATTAGACAGGGATCTCGTTTAGGGATTAGGGACCTCTCTGTAACACCCCACGCTTTACTGAACAAGGTTAGCCGCTCGGTAGGTATCGTCAAACGGAGAATGCGACCTATTGATAGCACCAAAATAGCTAATGCACTCTCAACCTCATGATCCAGCTTCTTGGTTCCTGTGCTAAGAAGTAAAAATAGTACGTAACGACTCCGTACAAGTTACAAGACTAGGTACCTATGTTGGTAGGTAGTAATTGTTAATAATAGGAAATCGGGCTCACTTTAAATAAATCTTCTTCTCTTGTTTTATACAACGCCATCCAAAGTTGTCCAGTGAGATATTCCGTTTGTCTCCCTCATCTACCTACGTAATCACTTACTAATCATATGTCCACGTTCGGGGCCCCATAGGGCCACGGGTACCCGTGGCTGCAAAATTCCACGGGTACCCGTGGGGATTATGTAAGCCTGCCGCGTCCGCCATTTTCAACGCGTCGCGATCGCGAGCAACCGCTGCCCTTACTTAGAGGAATTCTTCTTAATTATCTGCTAAGATGGATCGAACTGAAAACGCCGCCTTATTTCCAGACGATTATCTCCTTCCTAAAAGCGATTACGAATCCCGAAATACCTTATTTAAGGCAATTAATACCTAAGCAACGTTACGGGGTTATGCCTTTATTATTAAAAGGTCTTATAAGAAGAAAACTGGGAAACTTACAGTTATATTTACTTATGATCGTACCTGTTACCTTTTTAATGCCTTAAAAGATCGGAAACGGCATATTAATATATAAGGCACTAGTTACTAGTTTTTTGTACTTACAAAACAAAGCCTTAATAAAACTATATGGGCTTTACGATATCGTCCAGATAACCGATTCGCTATCCATAACCATAAGCTAAGCTGGTACCGTTTTATTCATCCAACGCATCGCATACTATCCGATACGGATAAATTAATAATTAACAACCTTACAAATACCGGGATAACACCAAAAGATATTAAAACTTATATCCGTTAAAACTTAAATATTACTGCAACCCAACAAAATATTTATAATCGTATTGCAAATAACAAACGAGATCTTTACGAAGGCCAAAGCATTATATACGCCTTTACTAACCAGCTAAATAAAAAAGGGTTCTGGAACCGGATGCAGCTTAATTTAAACGGCCGGGTAACTGCCGTTTTATTCGCTTATCCAGAATCTTTAATATATTTTTAAGTTTACCCGGATTTACTTTTCCTGGATTATACGTATAAAACGAACAAATACGGGATGCCGCTTTTTGATATAATTAAGGTTAATATTTGCCAACGATCTTTTTATATCGCCTTTACGTTCTTAAGCGGTAAAGGCGAAAAGGATTATATTTAAGCCTTAAATCGGTTTAAGTTCTTTTATAAAATATATAATATAAGGTTTTTATTTATTATCTTAACGGATCGTTATATAACTTATATAAATGCTATAGCTCGTTACTTTCCGTCGTTAATCTCGTTACTATGCCTATAGCATACGAATAAAATAATCCTTTAACACTACCGGCCAACCTTCGTACGGTACCAACCCGATAATTAGAATAAGTTTTTTAATTATTGGCATTTAATTATAAAGTCGCCAAACGAGGAAATCTTTAATTAACGCGTACAAGAAATAAAAAGGCGTTACTTGCCGTAATACCTTAAAAAAGTTAGATACATTTAAGCTACTTAACTTAACATATATAAAGAAAAGCTTATTAAGGCTTAGGTTAATTAATACCCTTATTTTAGCAATATAGTTACTTTATAAGTTAAAGGTATTTATGGGTTATTAAAAAGCCATTTAAAAATATTTACGTTAAATTTTTTCGAAACTTAAAAAACTATAAAGTAAGCTCTTTTTAATTAATTAATTAAATTACGATCTAATTAAGTTAAACAGTAAATGCGGATACTAATTAAGCTTTTTAGGATATTATATAATGTTATACGGGGCTGGATATCTTACGAAGCTTTACGGAAGGTTGAAAAATAACGGAAACTTCTGTTAAAAGATAGCCTACCAAGTTATACGGGCTTTTTTTCTCGATCCCAAAGGCTCCCTTACGCGTATACGCTAAAAGTTTTATAAAAACAAAATCAGGTTTTTCAGTTAAAGCATTTCTATACATATTAGCATCTAAACCGCAATAATACGCATCAGTTATTATTAAAACCTTATTATCGATTTAATCGGATAGCTGCCGGCTTAATTAAGCCGTAATTAAGCATTCGGAAAAAGCCAAATGCATTCGAAGCAGTTAAAGCAGCAACTTAGTTAAAAGCATAGCCAAAATGCAGCAAATGCCATATATTAGGCCATATAATAACCTTAAAGGTATGCCTTCTAAGGTACAAAGGGCTCCTGTAGCCATCAGAAACAGGGATATCGGCGGTAATAGCACCAGCAGCAACAACGCCGGCAGCTACAGGGGCACTTGCACCACCGCCGCCGCCAGCACCGCCAGTACCGCCAGCACCGCTAGTACCGCCAGCGGCAATAACGGCAATAGCGTTAAGATACAGTAACCCGCGGGCTATCTATCAAAGATATACCGCAACTAAAGATGCTTGGTATAAGGCTTAGCCTCGTAAAAGTATTAAGATTAACCAGCAGTATCGGAAAGCGATAAATCTGCCTTTACGTTATAACAAAGCAAGCTACGAATGGTACCTCGACTGGAAGCAGATGGGCAAAAGTTATATGGAATCGATAGGCACAAGGAACTGGAATAAAGAGGAAATAATGGCCTATCTGGACTGGAACAGATTAGAAGATGATCGTATCAAGGCTTAAGTAGCTGCAAAGATGGAAAGTAACCCTTTTTTAAGCAGGCGAGGTATGCAGGAAATCTGGGAAATAGTTAAGAAGGGTATTAAGGAATAATAAGCTTTATATTTAGCTAAATAGTTGGTTATTAATTAAATTGTTTTCGTTTAAAGGTATTATAATTTAAAGGATAAAGTTACGTTAGCTACTATAAGTAAGGGCAGCGGTTGTTCGCGATCGCGACGCGTTAAAAATGGCGGACGCGGCAGGCTTACATAATCCCCACGGGTACCCGTGGAATTTTGCAGCCACGGGTACCCGTGGCCCTATGGGGCCCCTCCACGTTCATCAGCCTTAGTAAGACGACCAACCTAATGCTACAAGGTAAGACAAAGCCTGTGCAGCTTAAGGGGACAGGAACTGCTTTGGTCGCACAATCACGCTTAAGCAGAGATTTACAGAGTACTGCTCGACTCCCTAGTATGGGTACAACTGTGCGTTCGTTATCGGCTTGTAATACGGGGCTTTTCTGGAACTGCTGATTAAGTTAGTACGAGATGAATCCTCCTATGCAAGAGCAAGTACATGATGATGACTCTCTGACAATCCATCTCTGCACATGCCACGTTGGATGGCTATCGCTCCCCACCCCCAGGTCTCCTGCAGACGATCGGCCCCAGTGTGCAAGCTGCAGCTGATTGATTGCTGTATCTATGCCAAGCTCGATGCCCCCTGAGGTCATCGATGAGCGGTGCTTCGCACTGAGACGATTTCGTCGCGTTTGTGAACCTATGTATGACCTATCAGCGAGGGGGAAATGACTCTACACCCCAAACCGGCCAACAGGCTCGCCAGGTAGCCGAGGAGGGGAATTACTGGGAGGCTAGCGCCCGAACTGCCGGGTATTCTGATGAGCAGGTACTCTGATATGCTTATTGCATCAATGGATTTCCCCCGTTTTTCGCAAGGTAAACCACCGTGTAGGTCTATTGGAGATTGGTCTTGTACCGCCGAGTCCGAGTTTCGTCCCCGGAGCCGGGCGCTATGATATTGAGCATCCGGCGGACGCTTTGCTTTACAACATCATTCCGCGCTGGCAAGTGAGCACAAACAGAAACAAACCCCACTTGTCTCTACAAGGATAACCCAACGGGGGTTTGGCTCATTACAGCTCAAGTTGAAACGACTGTGTTGCAAGGTGTAGACGTGTGTTATACAACTATCCCTATCCAGCTCGCTTAACTGGAAACTGCCTTCGACGTACGTCTGCTCGGGTACGATGCCACATAGGCATGGCTTCCCTATTTGCGTCACACATGAGCACAATAATGACGGACAGAGCCAATTATGAATATCTCGAATTATAAAGGTGCAACTAGTTTTCATGGGGATATCTCGTACGAAGGAAAATAAGTGCGCTGTGCTCTGTTGCAATATTATAAAGATGCATCATCATCATCATCATCATCATCATCATACGCTTCATCACCTCCTGCCGGTCCCCGTGGAACTCATTATCAGATCCTAACGTATTCTAGATGTCATGGCCTGCGCACACATAATTAGCAAAAGCTACATTACATCGCATCACATCACTTCAATTCGGGGCGACGGGGACGGAAACTTACGGCCGAGCTGCTTGCCGCGCTTCGAGACCTCGCGCGCGTGGTACTGCTTGATCTTGGCGCGGCGCGCCTCCTCCTCGGCCTCGAGCTCGAGGCGCCGGACCTCGTCGCGGGCTTCTCGCACGCGCAGGCGCGCCGCCTCGAGCGCCTGGTCCGCCTCCGCCTCCGCCCGCTCGGCGTTCATAACTCGCTCGCGCGCCGCCTGGATCGACGGGTCTATGTCCGCTCCGTTGCGGCCGTGGCCGCCTCCTAAGCGGGACAGCACGCTTCGGTGCCGGGACGGTTCGGAGCCTGTGTTTTTTTGGTGGTGTTGCGTTAGTATTGTATGTTGCGGTGAGGGAGGGGGGACACCTACCCCCTGAGGTGCGAGAGCTGACGGATGTGGTCCGGTTCGAGGTGGTCGTGGGCGGGGAGGGCGTGCGGTGGCGGGAGCCGAAGAGGCCGTGGTGCTTCTTCTCAGGGGGCGGCGCTGGCTCCTCGACGACCTGCTCTTCGGGCTTTCGGTTGGAGAAGAAAGGCATCTCTGTATGGGGTTGTTTTTGTCTCAGATAATTGATGGAATTATTAGTAGGAGCTGTTCCTCAAGGGACTAAATTTCGGCCGCCAAGATGGGTTGCACAGTCTGACTGATATGATATGGATTAAGGGAAACAGAGTCAACTCCATGCTTGCGAGAGGGAGCCGCTCTGTATTTGAGTATTTCTGAGCATTACAGCAATCACGCGAATCGACACAGCATGGATACCGATCATCACCCTGACATACCTGCTTCTCTGATGGTTATGTGTCGAAAAGCGTTGGGCGATCAACACATATGACGCAAAGCTGTGGCATACAAACAAGTTGACGACGGCGCGACCAATGAGATCCGAGACGGTGACGATGGTGGGCTTAAATTAGGGGTCTTGGGAACCCCTACAATCGATCGGGGCCGGGCCCTTAGTTCTTGGGACGCAAAGCTTATTATAATTGTTACAGTACCGCCGACGTAAACCCAGGCCGCTCTAGGATGAAATTCCATGGAAGTCTAGAATCAGAAATTGCGTTTACGGTACGCGGCTCAGCGCGACTCCTTAATGAGTGATCCGAGAATGGTTGGCGTGCAAAATGCCAGACGACACGGAACGCGATTCCTTCATCGTGCATGGGAGCTTGATTATCTGTCAACTTGGGAAATATTATCACAGGTCCCAGACGGCGGAGGTGAGACTTCGTGGCACTCAACCCCCCTGATTGATGACACCGCGGCGTTTCAGAGTCTGGAGATTACAGTACGTACGGACAATCAAACAACGTGGAAGGAGATCAATTCATAAGATTCATAAGTCATTTCCGGGGCGCAGGGTAAGCGACATCATCGCCGGATCCTTACGTGTGTCTCGTTCATACCTACGGGTACAGCCGTGGCTGCTGCCCCTGGCTGGTGCCTCTGGGAGATGCCGCAACCCTGAGGCGAGTCCCGTCTTGGCCAGCCACACGGTGCAAGTACGTTTTGTGGACCTTTCAACATGCGTAGTTCGCCCAGCGCGAAAGGAAATCCTAGATTTCTAGGAACTCATTCTCTGCTCGACGACTTTGGCGATATAGACAGTATCTGGTACGACTGGCACATATGAAATATGCGTGGTGTATCGCTGTGTCGACTGAAAGATGTGCCTAGCCAAAATTCCGAAAGCCGCGGGGGCGCGGATCCCGCGGGGAGAGATTTGCGCCGAATCCGTCTTTGGCGGCTCTGCATACTGAGACCAAGCGCCATTCATCATAAGCAGCTTATGATAAGCTCGGCAGAAAGCCAGCCCCCATTGAAATTGCAACCACACATCAGATTACATACCTATGTTTGGTTAAGTAGTTGCGATTTATGCGTCGCATACATGCTTATCATCAAAATCAGATACCTTAGGTTGATTCGCACTGAGTTGGACGAAGGAATAATGCACCGCGTTACTTACTGGAAGTGTGCGAAAGCTTGGCCTTAATGCTGTCACCCGCTTGTGCAGTCAGCGCGCCAAGCAACTCCTTCCGCGGGCTGATATTAGTCCGACTGGCCTCACATTTCCGACAGCCGTCGGTAATATGCAATAAGCTACGCAGGCAAATCCCGTGATCCCGTGATCCCGTCCACAGGCCGGTGTAATCAGCGAAGTCCTCGCTTCTAATGGAAGATGTCAAAATGGAGTTCTTCGGGCGTTCGATATGGAGGTTTTAAGGAAGACTTCCTCAACCACCATATCACACAGGCCTTGCCTGTTAGTGGAGGGCTTTGGCGTACTTGTCGTCTTATTGTTGTAAAGTGCGATAACGAAACCGGACGGGAGACAAACACCGGAAATGGCTTCCGAGCCCGCGAGGATCACGGCCACTGCCGCGGAGGACCCGGGGGAACGTCTGGCGCTGGTCAGCCACTTCTACCCCCAGCCACCCTATAAAGTCGTGGGGACACTGCCGCCCCTGATTCCGGTCCCTGATCCCGAGAGTCTGCAGTGGGATAGCGGACTGTCGCTGCACGGCCTCGCCGGATTCGGGATCAACGGCATCGCCGAGCGGCGGCACAGCGGCTGGGCCGCCGTCGAACAGCAATGGGATATTGGTGGTGTCGGCTCTTGCAGCAGCAGCAGCGCCAACGCTACGATATGTCAAGGTTCGGCAGCGACGGCGGCGGGTGAGACAACTGAGTCCTCTTCACGTCACCAGCGGCAGCAATGGGAGGCCTTCCAGGAGGAAGAGGAAATGGAGGGAGAAAGGGAGAGGAAGAAGCGGAAGATAAAAACGTAACTATATAACCACCTACCGACCTAACCTCACCGAAAATGCCAAGCATGGCGGCAGCGGCGCAGGAAATTTGTCTCGTGGCTGACACCATGCCATTTCTTCCCGCCAAACAGGGGACCGCCATCGCAGTACGCCAGGGAGGCCGCGAGCAAGTTCCCCTACCCGCAAATGTCGATCCCGGCGCCGCGCCTCGAGTCCGACTTCCGTATCCAGGCGACGCTGAGCGCGCAGACCGCCACCTTGGCCGCAGGTGGCGGCGACGGCCTCAAAAAGAAGCGGTGGACGACGTTCTTGGGGGGCGCGTGGAGCGGGTGCTTCGGGTATGGCACCGTCGTGGTGAGCCTATCCGTGTTCCTTTCTACCTTAGGATATCGCTCCAAGCCAGGGGGCACGTTCATTTATCCGCTTCGACCATTTCGCGGAGATGGGTACTTCTGCTAATTCCTATGCACCCCTTTTTATAGGGCGGCGGCCAGGAGACACGGGACCTCGTCCACGGCAACACGTCCGGGCTCCAGCTCGAGACGACGCAGCGCCTGGAGACGGCGGACGACCCGCCGGCCTAGTAAGTCCCGTCCCATCCCGCTTGTCGCCTAACCAACCACCCACATACACAAAGTGGTAGGCGCAACGCATGCGCGCTATCTTCGAGTGGTTCGCAGACTAACCGACTCCCCCGCTTTTCCCCATCGAACAGCATCGAATGCAAGGCTCGCGGCACGGTCACGGGACCCGCGGAGGTCGTGAGGGCCCTGGGCGACCGGGATGCTGAGCAGGCCGACCACCACCCCCTGCGGTACAGCTGCCGCGTGCTCGTCACGATGAGGACGGCCGACAAGCGGTACGCTGAGAGGCTCAACTTCGGGATGTGGGTTGGCGGCTGCGTCTGGAAGGGCGCTGATATCGTGTGCGAGTAGGTCTTTTTATTTTACTTCTTATTGTTTCCATATGCATGGTTGGGTGTTTCCGCTTGCGTGTGTTTGTTTACTGATGTTGGATACAGTGCGTATAGAGTCATGTGAATGAAGTACTCGTCACATGGGAAAGCTAGTGTGGAGGTAAGGTGAGTGGTAGGGGGTTTGTGTGCATAATGCGTATTGTTAGAACAGGTGGGGAAATTGCACCCCCCGAAGTACCACGGGGGATGCCCCTTAGGTGCGGCTGTCACGATGCGTTTCGAAAGCGCGCTGCTAGCCGAAAGATACAGGACTACGGTATTTGTCACAGCGTGGCTCACATCATGGCATACACTAGACTAATTCAACATGAAGTCGTAATCGTTCTGAAATTAGGCTCTACCTCGGTTGCGTTGACAAGAAGATCGCCCCATCCCCGTGCAGCGCTTTATCACAATTTCCCTATTTAGTCAAAGGCCCCTATCATTATCTCCCATGTCTTTATTCGAGGTCCCCATCATCTACCCAATTCCTTCGCATGTTCCTTGGCCATCCCGCACTCATGCTTGTTCCTGCTGCATTTTGGGCAGTAGAGCGTCAGAGTCACCGGGTTGTCAGTGTTCCCCCGCGGACACGGCTCCTTGCGTCCATCTCTATCCCCACATCCCGACGTTGCTCCTGCCCTGGCTGAGACTGAGATCCTAGCCCCGCTACCGCTTTGGGATCCGGGTCCCGCCTGTCTCCTCCACCCGGCTTCGTGGACGGGGCATCTGGAGGCGGGCGCGGCTCGGGCGAGGGTGCGCCTGATCGACGGGTGCGGTCAGCTTCTTGGTGGTGCGCCGGCTCCGTTGGCCGATTGCGCTTTCGCAGTTTCGGCATTCTGGGCTGTGCGAGGAATATATTTGGCAGCCACCTGGGCATCGTGCGTTCTTGAATCGTCATATGAACGAAGCTCCTCTTTGTTGCCGGAGTCCTTGTGTGCAGTCACACAAAGACGCGCACGTATCAACGGCAGGGGTCAAGCATGATGAAAGACGCCACCACGGTGGTTGTCCCTGCCGCATGATGCCTCAAAGCTGTCTGGCGGTTTCCGTCCTGATGATATCTGGGCTTAGTTTTCGGAAAATACAGCGGGTTGGGGCTACCGGAAGTGCGTTAGATCCTTATATGGTCGCCGATCTCCTGCCAGACGAGCTCGAGCTGGTTTTCGCACCACCTGTCCAGCCACACTATACTTCTGAGCGTGGCCAGCAATGTCTCCTTCTCGATAATGCTCCTCATACGGCAGTACCTGGTCAGCGTGTTTATGAAGAACTCGTGGTGGTCGCCGAGCAAGATACCCCGGTACATGAATGACGCGTCGGCCGGCGACGACGGCATCCGGATGCAGGACCCTATGGAGAGTATCCACAGCAAGATGCTTTCGTGAAGATCAGACTTTATAGCGCCCCGAGTGCTAGCTTCCGAGGTCTCTGACGTTGCAGTTGACCAATTTTCCGTACACACCTGCCCCCCGCTGCTAGTAGTGTGGTGCGATTCCGGGGATTCATGGGTCTCCGGGTCGGACAGCAGATCCAGCACCATGAGGGTGTCGCAGAGAGACGACATGAGTGCTTCCGTGAGAGCCCGATGTCTGTAGGCCGCAGGCGGCTGTCCTCGTATGGCTAAATGCAAGAACAAGTGGGATGCGTAGATAAGAGCGTTGGATATGTCTGTAGGCGGCGATGTCTCCATCCAGGTCTCGTTGTTTTCAGACGGCATCAGGACCGGAAGCGATTCTGCTCTAGTCGAGTAATGTTGCCGACTGCGGATTAAGTCCTCAAGCTGGCACAACCGCCACTCCAGGAGATATATCGAATCGCTGATCAGAGCTCGTTCAGCCTTGAAGTTGTTGAGGTCGGCCCAGTCAAAAATATTGATGCTGTTGGCGATCGAGTAGAGTAATTCGAAAAGCTCAATGGCTTCCCGATTCTGGATACTGAGGCCGTTTAAGCCAGTCGCCTCTGTATTAGCAACCATCGACCGGCTCATGAATCGGTCCTTAAGCCCTAGCGACATGGTAAGTTTGGGGATCAACGGAAATACCAATGGCTTGTTTGCTGCGGTCGCATAGGAGAAATCAGCCCTGGTTGGGTGTTAGTTTAGGAGAAGCATGGTGCAATGCAACTCACTGGAAGACTTACCAGGCCAACGTCCGTTGTAGTAAACTACTATCATCAAAGCCCTCTAGAAGCCCGCCTCTCAACTCAACCATTCTTTTCAACCCATTCATGTGCGCGGCAGCGGCTGCCAAAGAACCAATATAAGACTATAAGATGTAAGTGTTCGTCTCACGCTACAAAGCCTAGGAGGCATAAGTGGCTCACCTCAATATTGACTAATAGAGCAACGGCAACGACAACACCGTCAGAGACAGGGGTATCACTGTTTTTACCCTCTAGGTTCAGCCTCTCGTTTATGGATTTCACGGCTTGGAGGCGGTGGAAGTCTATCGTCGTAGTATCGGCCCAGTTCGCGAGAGAATTATGCATCGCCGCCACATTGGCCATAAAGGCATGTGATGCTGCATTGTCGACGTTGATCTGGGCTTCAAATCAGTATGATGAGGTGTAGTCTCACGAAAGGTGCTCACCGAACTCATCCAGTCTCCGCCAGGGTTGGTCGCAAACGTGGTGGCAAGAAAGCTCGAATGGTCTGCGTGTATATGTGGGTTAAACTCGAACGCGTCCACCTCATCGAACGCAAAGCTGGAGGGGTGTGCCTTACGGATGTTCATATAAGTCGGCGCGCCAGCTCGATCGAACCATTTCTCGACGAACTTCTCCTCCGGTGAAAGGCACACGGTCATGCAGTACTTTAACAGGTTCTCCGTCAAAGGCGTCGTCTCGATGCGCAGCAAGGAGAAGTTGGGGAGCTCCCTGGCAACGGTTATGGCGAGTTTGTTCCCGATCACGGTAGTCTCCCACTTGGGGGTTGCTTCAGATATATCAACGTCGGTGTTTGCATTTTCGGTAGACGAAGGTGGCTTCCTCCGGGTACGTGAACTGACGCTTGTGCCTAGTCGAAACTTCGATATACGCTCATTTTGCGTACCTTCCTCCTCCTTTAGGGAGGGCGTGCTTGTCTGGTTCGGCAGCTTCTGGCGCCTGGCATGAGAACGGACTCTACGTCGCGTCTCATCATTCCGGGCGATGGTGTTGATGGAAGTGATAAACTGAAATCCGGGCTTTGTGGCTTGGGGTGAGACCATCTTGGAAAGATGTGACGGACCAATCCTGTCTTAGTGTTTCGAGGCAGCGGAGTGACCCGGATTGGCCCGGCTCTGTGCCACATGGGCCGGTTAGTGATATTTAAGAAGGAATCCAGGCATCTGAGCTGTCTCCGTAGAAGCAGGCGATGCTGCAGACTACTGGCTGACCCTAGCGTTCCAGAAATGACATGGCTATCTGTAGTTGCGGCGGGAGTCTCGTGCATCCGTGAACATGGCGGATTCGGCCAATGGAGCGCGGCTTAGCGAGGTATTTTGCGCGTTTTGCAGCCACCCTCCACAGCCCCAACTCAAGGAGAGCCTCTGTAAAGTAGCTCTCGTCATTTCTCGGGCCAATAGCCAGCATCGGCATCCTTGTGGCCACTGCTGCGCCACGGTTCTCATCCTTGCAATTTTCCTAATGGGGTTGTTCTAGCTGGGCGAACGGGCTAGAGCCATACCGACAAGCCTCCCTCGTAAGCAAGTGGTAACGCGATCAAAGACTTATGTAATTCCCTAAGGGTGCTTCGAAGGAGCAGGTGATCAAGAGATCGGCTGAGTTCCTCAGTGTAACCTTACCCGGGTCTCGATTACATCAGCTTGGCTCGGCTGGAGATAAAGAGGAGATAACCTCTCCGGAAGGGAATAATAAAGTGTGGCCGCGCACTGTGTAATAATTCGCAGCTATTGGTAACTCTCCGTAAAGTGAATAAATACCGTCATTTTTCTCAGCTATTGTTAGATGGAATGGTATAACGTTACACAAAGTGCAACAGCTTCCAAAATTGGGCGTCCTATCACGTGGTTAAGTACTCAAGGACGTTCGTTCCAGACCATTCCCACGTGGAATTGAGGGAAGGACGTTAAACATCTACTAAAGGCCGACGAACTGCAGTACTAACGATCTTCTGAACAATCCGTCAAAACCGCCCAGTCGATACCGAGCTGACCAATGAAAGGGATTGTTTGTGGACGTTCAGTTCCCTTTTAGAGAAGGCGCCGCTTGAAGCAGTTTGTCGCTGCGGTTCGTGGGCCTTTAATCGGATATTTTCAAAGCATAGGGGATGTTTGCTGCCAGTGTTGGTGTACTAAGGACTCCCCAGCCGTTGTCAGTGAAACAAGGTTAAATCTTCTGGTTATTAGAATGGCTTATCAAACAGAACTTGAAGCTTCCTCAACTAGTTCCACTTTTCCTTAAACCATCATGAATCATAACTCAAAGCACTCAAAGATCGCTGTTGTAGTTTTTAAGTTGGGGCTGTTGTTGTCCAAAGAAGCATTCGCACACACATGAAAAGGGTAGCCAAATGGTGGTACGTACCGATATGTAGAAACAGCTGAAGCATGGCGATCAGAGGAACTTTTAATTGGCAGAGACCAGAAATGTCAGATACGGGACCTTACCTAATCGGTCTTAGTTAAGGTCCCTTTCTCTCGATAAGAAATTTTTTGGGAAAATTCGAGGGGGGCAAGCCTGGCAGAGTTATATCCATTTATTGATGGTAATCTGGCTTTGACTTTGCCTTATCCTTTAAAATTCCACCCCAAAACTGCGTCTTGTGAATGCCCTTTACCGCCCATTCTTCGAGGGCATTTGGGGCTCATTGCTTTTTCTTCTTTTTGTTTGGCATCTTCATCCGGCCGTCTCATTATTCTTTTGTTGTTTTACCGACCGACCACTGATTAAACAGTTTCACGATGCCTCACCCTGTGTCGCCGCCGACGATGGTGGCTAAATCCGGCGATGCCCCTCCCCCGCCACAGGAAGACGTTTCCGCCATCCTCAACGCCATTTTCACTGCTTCGACATCAGCCGCTTCCGTCGATGCATCTTATGCACTTTGCGACCTAATTTTGAATACCGTGGGCTTCCGAGGCCTCCACCTGTATGGCGTTCTCGCAGAAGTCAAGAAGGCCGCCTCGGATAAGAAGAGCGGCCTACGGAGGGAAAGCGCTCAGAATCTCCTCGGAGCCATATTAGAAAAGTTCCCGCCGAGACAACCCCTTAGCGAAGTTGTTCTCCTCGTCCAGGATGGCGGCATGGTCGCATGCGCCCTAGACGCTCTAGCCGACAAGGGTGCTGTCGTACGCGATGCTGCGCAATACGGTCTCGATGCGCTCTTTGGCAATCTGAGCGCTGAGGCCATGGTTGTCGGCTTGTTGCCCGCCCTCACCGCTTACCTGTCCAAGAAGACCGGTAAATGGCAGGGCACTGTCGGCGCACTCAAGTTAATGCAGAGGATGGCCAACAAGGCGAAGATGGAGATTGGCTGCACAAAGGAGCAGGCTCAAGAGAAGGACGTACTCAGAGAGGCCATGGGTTCGAAGCTAGCTAGTTTGATCCCCATAGCCGAGGACCTCATGCACGACTTGAAGTCCGAGGTAGAGAAGCAGGCCGTCGACACGATGCAATCTCTTACCAGCCTGCTGTCCAATGACGACGTCGCCCCCCGAATCCCTCTGCTGATCGAATCGATGCACCATCCCTCAACTCAGAGCCTCCAGAAGGCCATCCATGCTCTTTCGCAAACCACCTTCGTTGCCGTCGTCACCTCCCCCGTCCTCGCTCTCCTTACCCCTTTCCTCGAGCGCAGTCTCAACAACCCTACGACTGCTCAGGAGGTGTTGCGGCAGACCGTTGTCATCACCGAGAACTTGACAAAGCTTGTACATGATCCCATCGAAGCCCGAACCTTCTTGCCAAAACTACAGCCCGGCGTTAAGAGCGTCGTCAACCGAGCGTCTCTGCCAGAGGTCCGCGAGATCGCAACAAGGGCCTTGAATGTTATGGAGAAGGCCATGGAAGGTGACAATGAGCACAAGGTGGTAGAAAGGACGTCCGCGGACGATGTCGCAAGGATAATCGACTCGGAGATAAAGAAGAACGGCGGATTGGCCGGCGATCTAGACGTGTACAAAGTCGGGCGACCCTATTTCTGCGAGATGGTGGCCGAGGACGTCAACCACAGGCACATCGGCAGAATTGCCGCTAGGGTCGCTCCTTATCTCAAGGGTCTCATGCATCAGCCCGGTGCGAGCGATGCGGTTGCTTCTGCCGTCCAAGAATACTATCTCGCGGAAGATCAGCGCAAGTATGGTGTTCCCGAAAAGGAGGACGATGGCGAAGTTGAAATCGTCAACGCGGATTTCTCCCTGGCTTATGGTGGCATGCTTCTCTTGTCTCACACTAACCTCAGGTTGTTGAAGGGTCACCGTTACGGTCTATGCGGTCGTAACGGTGCCGGAAAGTCAACACTCATGAGGAGTATCGCTGGGGGCAAGTTGGAAGGCTTTCCGCCGCAAGATGTCCTCCGTACTTGCTACGTCGAGCACAACCAGGGAGAGGATGCGGATATTAGCATCCTGGATTTCATGGTCAAGGATCCGACGATCGCATCGGAAGGCAGGGAGAGGATTTCGCAAGTTTTGGAAGAGTTCGGCTTCACATCCGGTCCAGAAGGCCGCCAGTCTCAGAAGGTCGGATCTCTGTCGGGAGGTTGGAAGATGAAGCTTGCTCTGGCTCGAGCTATGCTGCAGAAGGCTGATGTTCTGCTCCTTGACGAACCTACTAACCACTTGGACGTTGCAAATATTGCCTGGTTGGAGAACTATCTGAAAACGCACTCCGAAATTACCAGTTTGATCGTTTCTCACGACTCCGGATTTCTGGATAACGTCACGACTGATATCTACCATTACGAACCTGGAAAGAAACTCGGTCACTTCAAGGGAAATCTGGCCGCCTTTGTCAAAGTCCGTCCCGAGGCAAAGGCTTACTATACCCTCTCCGCCTCCAACGTGCAGTTCAAATTCCCACCTCCAGGCATTCTGACCGGTGTCAAGTCCCAAACGCGGGCGATCATCCGCATGACCGGAGTTTCTTTCCAATATCCGAAGGCACCGAAGCCTTCGCTCAGCGATGTGTCTTGTCAGCTGTGTCTGTCCTCCCGTGTCGCGGTCATCGGACCCAACGGTGCCGGCAAGTCGACGTTGATCAAACTGTTGACGGGCGAAGTCATCCCTACCTCCGGGAAAGTTGAGAAGCACCCCAACCTTCGAATCGGTTACATCAAGCAGCACGCTCTCGAGCACGTGGAGATGCATCTCGAGAAGACTCCCAACCAGTATCTGCAGTGGCGTTATGCCAATGGCGACGACCGGGAGGTGCATATGAAACAGACTCGTATCCTCTCAGACAAGGATCGGGAGCAAATGGATAAACCTATCGACCTCGGTGACGGAAAAGGTCCGCGACAGATTGAGGCCCTTGTTGGTAGACAAAAGTGGAAGAAGACGTTCCAGTATGAAGTGTATGTTCAAGGCTGGCAATTCCTACCTTCCTCGACGCATGGATACTAACTGCTTTTAGAAAATGGCGAGCCTGGCTTCCAAAGTTCAACTCTCAAGTGTCGCGTGAGACCCTCCTCGAATGGGGTTTCGACAAGTTGGTGCAGGAGTTCGATGATCACGAGGCGTCTCGTGAAGGTCTCGGTTACAGAGAGCTCCAGCCGTCGGTGATCTCCAAGCATTTCGAAGACCTCGGTCTCGACCCCGAGATTGCGAATCACAACGAGATTGGTAGCCTATCAGGAGGACAGAAGGTCAAGGTCGTCATTGCGGGCGCTATGTGGAACAACCCGCATTTGCTCGTCCTGGACGAGCCGACTAACTTCTTGGACCGCGACTCGCTTGGCGGTCTCGCGGTCGCTATCCGCGATTTCAAGGGCGGTGTCGTCATGATTTCTCACAACGAGGAGTTCGTCGGCGCGCTCTCGAGTGAGCAGTGGCACATCAACGACGGGCGGATGACGATGAAGGGCAACGCGGCTGTCTCGCTCGGCCGCTTCGAGGACAGCCAGCCCGGCAGCGGCGTGGCCAGCGCTGTGGCCAGCACGGCCGTCAGCAGCGCGGCGACGAGCGCCGTCAACAGCGGCGCCGAGGACAACACGCCCCTCAAGTTCAAGGCCAAGAAGAAGCGCAAGAAGACCAAGAAGGAACTCAAGGAGCAGGAGGTCCGCCGGAGGCTGCGTCACATCGAGTGGCTCAACAGCCCCAAGGGCACCCCCCACCCGCCGGATACGGATGAGGACGAGTAGAAGATTGTGTCTACCTGCATAGCTAACCTGCTAGACGGGGGTTCTCGGGATGGGCGATCATGGTAGTGGCTATGATGTTCATGGTTTACTTCATGATTGCATGTCGGCGGCGCTGTAGCCGGTGGATTGGTTTCCGAGTAGTGTTAGTTTACGCGCAAACCACGGTGGAGCTTTTTTACACAACGCTCACGTAGGACGTGCGCGCGGGTCGATTCCGGGATTTTGATGCGATGGATCACAACAACTGGGATAGATCGGACGATAGATAGCATAGAGGGTCGTACTTCTTACCAGCAGCTTGCACAGGCGTTTACATATAGACAGATGGAGGAGCATCGGGTAATGATATTGTCTTGTTCTTTTCCGGCAGTCAGCTTTAGTTTCTTATTATGTTCTACTCGGATGGTTCGTGATTGTGAATTTGCTCCTTTGTAGGGTTGATTATACCTGGTGTCGGGTGCATACGTGAGTCCTCGCTCTGGCTACCTTCTTGCCGTCTTCGAGAACGGTCAGCGTGGACTTGAACGGACTGTAAGACGTTCGTTCGCAGTACCACGCCTCTCGCGATCTCGCTTGTTCTAGCTGGGTGTATGCTAGTCAACCCGCCTATGTAGGTATCCGCTAGCGCCAGCGTCTGCGATAAGTACTCAGCCGCGTATTCCATATCGTTAACCCTTAAAGCTATATAGAAGGCTAACCCTCGTCATAAGTTATTAGAGAGTGTCTGTCGAGTCTCGCATGCCAATCAACTCCAAATTAAACGGGTAAGGGTCTATATAAATATAACGTGGGGGAATGGGGGGAAGGGGGGGGAGAGAAGGGATGCAAACAGGAGAGGTCACTTGGACTTTCTTTCCTAGATGGGACCTCTTCTGTAACCATATGATCGCGCGATCTAAGCGGCACGATGGCGATTAGCTCTCATGTTATGGTCTTGAATGCCCCTGACCCCCTTTTTGCCCCTTTCCGGTCTCTCGAAAATCGCCACCTCTCCTCCTTTCGAACTCCGAAAGACCGGTTACCGGCATGAATTGGGAGACCGGAGTATGAGAGCATCACGGATATAATGCAAAACGGCCACTTCTAACGCACATGTTGCCTCTTAGGGTTCCTGCATTAGCCCATAGTTATCTGTCAGCCGAGCTAAGTTGCCTCGGCTTCACTACTGGGTCGAAATGTGACGACGGCTTACTCGGTTACGGCATTATTCGTCTTCGAGGTCTCAGTTCTCGGAGGCGATTTCGAGTCTGTTTACTATGCGTATATTCGCGTCACCGACGGCGTATGTTGGATGTTGCGAACCCTAACCCGCCGCCACTGTGCCATGAGGCGAAATTAAAATGGGCTGGGGGGTTTGCCGTATACCCCTATGCCCATAGAAACCCCTATACAACAGAGTGCGTAGAGATCGTTACCATTATCGTAGCTCTATTTTAGATCAACGGGACTACTCAAATGCTGCTCAGGACTACATAAGCCATCTGAACCTCGTAGAGATGGCACAGAGTCATACCTCCTAGAGAGGAAGAGCAACTCGCCATCGCCGCGTAAATAAGGGAGCAGGTAAGCATGTATATAGCGCCATAATGTAAGACGACGAAGCCTGGAGGTTGAGAATAGCGTTATATATAACATTGATCCAAATTATCATAGGCTAGCCACTTTCTTCCGACAGCACATGGATCAAAGACTGCAAAACGCGGGTGTAAAGACGTGTAGAAGCTCTATACTGGAGCCTTCCCACCGTCTATTCGAATGACACAGAGATTACATCAGTACACCCACGGCATCCCAGGTCCGGACAAAGCTCATGTTCGAGCCCAACACGTATTGTACGCATATAAATGGGTCACACAAGCCGCTGATCTGTACGTTAGGTATATATGCACGTGTCTATGCACGGCATGTTGGCGGTCGATCACCTCGTAAAAATAGCAGCCCAGTCATCTTGTGAGGCGTCGCCGTCCAATGAGACGAACTTCTCACCCCGTACCTTTCCCCAACTTGGATGCTCGCATGCGGCACGATTGGCAGCCGTGACCGTGCAGCAGCGTAACGGCCGCGCAGCTCCTCGGAGGACCCGCTATTCTGCGGGCACCGATATCGTATTCTCGAAATAGGGATGCTGAGGTTGGCGTTGTCCGCATGACCAGGCCCGTGATGTACGAAGTCCGGCATGACGATGGGGGACGTCTCCCGTATAAGAGAAAAGTTGGTCCACGCCGATTTTCTGATTCTTAGACGTCCCGCAATCCACGACTGATACCTAATCTGCACGACGTAATAACTAAATCAGCTCCTACGACGGACTCTCGACTCCCCAGATCCCTAGCGCAAAGAGACACCCCGAGTCGGAGCCGGCACCCCCACGTATTAGACCGACTTCCCATCAAAATGCAGCTCAGCGCCCTCTTCTTCCCTGCCTTCGCAGCCCTCGTCGCCCGTGCCGTCGACGCAGCGGCCATTCAGCCGCGCGACGGCGCCCGGATGGCGCAGTTCCGGGTGTGGAGCGCGGGCGGGTGCGGCGAGCTGAACCAGGGCTACTTCAAGGTCGAGGAGTCGGACGTGGGCACATGCCACAACCTGACGGCGTACGTGCCGAGCCCGGGCGTCAAGTCCGCGATGCTGGAGCAGCTGTACTACCCCGCGGCCGAGGGCTGCAGCCGTAAGTCATAACCGAACGAGAATACCCGCTTCCTTCCTTACCACCAGCCCGCTTCGGCGGAATGAGTGGCGGAAGGAACCAAAAAATAGGAACTTGCTGACTTACATCTGTATTTTCTTTTTCCGTGATTAGTGGACATCTTTACAGATGAGATGTGCTCCGACGGCCGCCGCGCGCTATTATCTCTACAGGCGTGCGAAGACGCACCGGTAGAGGAGGGGGGGGACACTTGGGGCTCGTGGCAGGTTCTTTGCAACTAGCCCGGTGAGACTTGAGCACTTTCAGGGGCTGGTATGATTCATTCAGCACCTCGGAAAAGCTTCCTATGGGAAATCTGTGATCGCTGGGCTACTAGTATAATGTCTATGTATGCAGGCAAGACCAATGGCTGCGGCAATGGTGGCATAGATCATGATGGAGGCGTTACAGTTGAGCTTTACCGAATGACAACAACCCATTGTGGATGTGTTCCTAACATAATAATCACATTTGGATATGGACGGTGGCTTAAAGTTGATATGGGAATCAATCGTGGTTGACGTCTTACGCTGTAGCACTCTATAGCACCCAGATGGCAGTTTATATAGTTTCCTAATGGAAACTAGACAGTAAGGTATGAAAGAGAGAGATAGCAAAGGGAGGGATTACTTTGGCAGGCTAGCCCTGGGCCTGATTTTTTCGCCCTGCCTTTTTCACTTCGTATAGTAGAAGATAAAGCGTCCAACGCTGACTGGTATTGACGAAGCAAATATTGATATCAGCGTGATCTGAGTCATAAGTCGAACAGGACGAATTCTTAACTCTTCGTCCTTCAGAACGCATGACCCAAGACCCCCGATCAAACCGACCTGGGAATTAACGTTGTGTCCGTC
>QJNU01001075.1:0-14373 GCA_004154915.1 Monosporascus ibericus | reverse complement strand
TACGGAAAGGTCACCTACTGATCGGCCCATACATGTTCCGTGGCTAAGCTACTTAACGCTGTACGCGTGCAACAGCACACGTATCTAGCATAATACAACAACATAACTGATGTCCCCTATATCTGACAAAACCCGATAATAAGCAAAACGTAAAAATAACGTAAAATAAAATATATTTAAGATTTGTAAATAACGTACGGTAACGCGATAACGTAATAATATTACGCGTTAAATATCCGGTTTCCGGAGTAATTATAACCGTAAATAATTACGAATTACCGGAAAATTAACCGGTTTTAATATCGGTACTTAAGTTTAGGCGTTAATAATAATATACCGTTTTTACCGTACGAAAACGATAAAAAAAAGATAATAACGGGGAAAAAAGTTCGAAAAAGATAAGCGGCCGAAATAATAAATGGTAATAACTACAATAACGAAAATATAAATAATAATTATAACGACGGCCGTAAAAGGATAAAAATAATAAGTGGGTTAAATAACGGTAATAACGGCGATAACGGCGACAAAGGCCGTATTAATATTAAATCCGGGTTACGTAAGTTACTTAAAAAGGACGCCCGTTAACGGTTAAACGAATAACGGAACGGTATAATAAAAATTATGGTATTATAAGGTGGGTAAATATTAATAATAATTTTGCTAACGGGCGGCGGGAAAAGCATTTTTTTTATACTACCGGCGGCGGTAAGAAGGTTAAGTACGACGGTAGTAATAATACCGTTCGTTACGTTAATAAACAATCTGGTCGAATAAGCGAAAACGTTTAGGGTTAATTATATCCGGTAACAGCCGGTAATCCGGACGGGACGGGACGAACCGTTACAAAAAGTGCGGTTAATAATGATTAATACGGATTTAGCCGGGTACGACGAATTTATGGCGTACGCGGACGGCTTACGGGCGTAGGGGTTATTTTAGCGTATCTTTATCGCCGAATGTCATACGATTATTATGGACGCCGGTTACCGGAAAAAGCTAACGGGGTTAAAAAGGTTATACCGTTTTAACTGCTTTATTATATTATTAACAACGACGCTGCCGGTACGGTTAAAAAGATAATTCCGGCAGGAGATAATAACCGGGAACGCGGATATCGTACGGGCGGCGACGGTTAAACGGAATATTCGGTACCGGGCGATAACGGTAAAGCCAAATAAAACGGCAATAAAAAACAAAATAATACGGACGGTATTACGGATAAAAAAAAGGATAAAAAATAAATAAAAAGGGGTAATATATTACCGTATAAAAAAAAATTCGAGGCGCTAACGGAACGGTTAAAGTACGATTTTTATCATAACGGCATAACGGACGAAGGTAAACGGCAACAAACGTTATGGCAATAAATAAAAAGGAAAGGGAAAAACCGGTAAATAACGGCGATAATGGGATTAAAAACGGGGGTAAACATTTAGGGGATCGTAAGGGTGATATATATAAAATAACCGTACGGATTAATAAACTTCGTATAATAAACAAAACGGAACGGACGGAAAGATAGGGAAATAATAAAATCGGTAATCGTAACGAACGGCGGGCCGGTATGGTACGATAAGTAAAAAAGTAACGTAAAATAATAAAACTGGTCAGCGATAAAATAATTTATAACTAACGTAAATTGCCGGCAAGTAACGTTAGGTACGTTTATAAACGGATAAGGGCGGGATTACGAAAAAGTAAAAAAAAAAAACGATATAACCGGTATTAAAGTAATACGGAAACGGGAAACCCGAAACCGGAATCGAACGGGGGGGCGGAATAAGGACAAAAACGGCGGCAAAAATAAGGGCGAAAGAATAAGCTTAAAAAATAATTAAAAAAATAATATCAAAAAGTACAAATAATATACGATTAGTTACGGAAAATGGAAAGGAAATACGAAATATGTTACGTTAAATAATATTAATACGGACGAAGGGAAAAATACCGGAAGCAATATTAATACGGGCCGGAATAATACCGTACAATTAAACAAAAGATTATCGGAAATAACGGGAAAAGGTACGGTTTGCGGATTATAGCTGTTATTAACGGTATAGGTTACCGCAAAGTTGGTATATAATAATAAAAAAAAGTAATAACGTAAAAAATTACGTATAAATAAATTAAATATTACGGGTGGTAATAATAATAAGGCAAAACGAAAGATTAAAAAGGTTAATACAAAAGGAATTCGGAATAAATGCCTAGGATCTATTCCCAAGCGAAGTCTTATAAACTTCCATTTGATTTGGCGGGCGGCGCACGGGCCCCGGGGGGTAGATTTCCATTTCTCGATAAGGGGGGTAGGCTTTATTTGGTTCCCGACCGATAATCGCACCGTTCAAATCGGGTATATGGGGAACGCGACGCGGCGATTACGATGGCGCCGGTCCGGAACCCGTACGACGCCTTGAAGGTCGACTTTCCGCCGGGCGAAGGTAAGTTCGGGGGTAGGATTAATAAGGGAAGGAAACGGGGAAATGGGCCTAAATAACGGGGACGGCTAACCGGCGTTAAAGGCGTTAGCGGATGCAGGGACCGTACGTAATATGTACGGAAATAAATTATTATATTAAAAAAGAAAAAAAAGGGGGAAAGGAAAAAATATATTAAAAATTATAAAAACGCGTATACGTACGCGTATATAATTACGTAGCAAAATTTATACGTTTTTTTATTTTGTTATATTTTTTTATTATTATTTTATAAAGTGAACGATATTATATTATACGATATAAAACCGTTCGTTTTCTTGTCGGCGTATAATATTATCGTATATACGGAATGCCGTTTTAGCTACGTTAGCGACGAGGTCGAAACCTACTTAAATACGGCCGAATACGTACGAAGATGCGCGCCGGAAAGACGCGGTATCGGCGACAGGGTCCGGCGCGTACCGGGCGTATTCCTGGCCCAGGCGTAGCTGCAGGAGCTGCGGTTCCCGGATCCGGAAGCCGCGGTTAACCCGTACCTCCGGACGCCCGAAATAAACGGGCTGGCGTATCGGCGGTACCCGTACATTTATTAAGCGGACCGTTAAATAAAAAGGTATTGCCCTATAAAATACGGCTAGGTAAACCCGCGCGATAAAAAACGGGAACGGGTAAGGAAGGCGGCGGTGGCGGCGGCGGCGGTAACGGCAAACGAAGGCTTGCCGTAACGTACGGGCGTACGTTGCCAGAGGTTTTTCCGTAGCCGCGCGGTAAGTAGCTGGTTTAAGGTTAAGCGGGGGCCGTAATTAGGCGAAATACCTAAAAGGTAAAAACCTCGTTAAGCTTTACGAAACCGGCGTAGGTCCGGTATCCGACGCGGCCCGGATAAGGCTATAGGACGCGGCAGTAAGGAAAAAGTAGTAACGGCTGGTACGGTTAGGCGAAAGTTTCGATCGTAAGGCGGCAAGGTACGCCGGCCGGTTCGAAACGGTACCGCATAAAACGTTACGGTAACTAGCGAACATTAACCCGGCCAAGCCGGCGGGACGGCCGTTCGGTACGAATGATTATGCCAGCTCGATGGACCGGTACCGGACGTACTAAAAGCGGTACTTATGTTATTACGTACGGGCGTAGCGGCTAGGCCGCGATAGGGCTAAAGCGCGATATGACGTATGGTTTTCCGACGCGTAATAGGCGGCGTTAAACGACGTAACGTAGCTGTTATACGGGGATAAAAGCGACGGCGGCGAAAACGGCGCAGGGGGGGAAGGCGACGGCCCGCTTACGTATACGAAAGCGCTTAATAAATCCGTTTTCCGGTTTTGTATTTATTTGTTAAAGTAAAAGGTAACGTTTCGGATATATATTAACCCGTTATTGTATTTTGTTACCGTATTAGGGATCGACGGGATCCGGCCGTTTTCGTAAAAGCCGGCCAAAATTTATATAAACTAGCTAGCGGGCATTATATAATACGGCCGGCTGCTAATATTAAAGTACGTTTTTAAAGGCTAACCGGATAACCCGGATGGTATAGACGTCGATATTATTAAACGGTTTAAAAACGAATATTAGTAATAGTTAACGAATAGGTCGAATACGCCGTTTAATACGATAATCCGTTAAATATCATATGGAAAGGGCTACCGTTATAAGGAAGGCGGTACGGCGCGGATTATATAAGAAAAAGGCGGTAAGGCGTTACGGTATTTAGGGTAACGGATCGAATTGTAAGAATTTCGAGATGCGGTTCGCGTAAGCGTACGGGAGGCAGAGGACCTATTCGACGGGTTGTTCTTTGGCGGCTGGGCTAATACGCGGGCGTCGATCGAAACGGCGCGCGTCGTCGACAGCATAATATACGAAGGCCCGGATGTGACGGCTAAGGGGTTTAACCAACTATTAAACCTAGTCGTACGGTTTATGTTGGCAGTAGTGTTATGGGAAACTAAGTAATGATACGTTTAATAGTCACGTCTGGTAATAGCAGATCGTTAAAGGTAATCTGGGTAACCAAGTTATATTACAAGCTGGTGATCTATTTAAGTTATGGTAACGAATGTATATATCTTTACCTTGGCTTAAGGTGCTTAAGCGACTCGAACCCTTAAGCTCGTTTAGCCCCTTAAGTCCGTATAGCAGCTTAAAAAGCTTAAGGGGCTTGGCCCTTTAAGTCCTTTAAGTTAATTACGTAACCTCTTACCTTAGGTCGGAACTAACTTTTTTAAAAGGTCCGACCGTTTGTATTATAGCCAAGACCGTTAGGTTATAATACGATTTCTCCCCTTTAGGATCTTTACCCTTAAAGATTAATTCGTTTATCCGTTAATTCTGGTAAGTAACTTTTCCTTCTTTATACTTATGATATCGGGTCGGATTAAAAAACGTCGCTTTTGTTAACGTATTAACGCTTTGGTTTTTTTAGAACGTATTAGTCGTTTTGGTTTTACCATGCCTTTTTGTTCTCGTTGTGAAAAGGAAGGTACGGACTGCAAGGTCGTTCGTAATTCCGTGAAGTACGTACGATACGTTCGTCATGACGGTCCGTATGATATTTTCGGGCTCTTAAAACTGGAGCACCAAAAACTTCTTAACGAGGAAGATCGTTTGGAACGTAAGGAAGAGTAAGCTCGGGAAACGTTACGGGCTGCTGCGAACAAGCTTGATCGTTTGCAGAAACAAAAGCGACTTTTTCGTTAACGGGGCATTAAGATACTTCGTCGTGGTATTAAAGGTGCGGAAATTATGAAAAAGTTCGAACGGTTAAAAAAGGAACGGGAACAATTAAAGGCGGCGGTCGCCGCGGTTACGTCAGGCCAGGTCGCAAATCCGGTCGACTGGTTTGAACCTATTAATTGGTCGATTACTAACTGGGATGCATCCGTCGTTACTAATGAAAGCTTTTTAATAGGCGTTAGGCGTTTATAAGGTTTTTGGCGGGTTTTTAGGTATTTTCGGAATTTGGGTAGTTTTTTTATTTGATTAAGTATTCGATAAGTCCGTTTTTTTTTCGTATATCTAGGATTTTCTTTACTTCGTATGTTAGTATGTCTTCTTTTGCTACTTTTTCGTATCCCGTATTAACTTTAATGGTATCCGCTGTTAACTTAAGTAAGGAAATATGAAAGACTGGATAAAGTTTAACTTTAAGGGGTAGTTTTAATTAATAGTTGTTTTTTGAGATTTTCTTGATAACCTTATATGGTCCGATATATTTAAAGTTAATTTTTTTATTTGGTCGCTTAGTTTGGATGTTTTTGGTAGCTAGGTAGACCATTTTTCCTTTCCGGAAGGTTAGTTCCTTTAATCTTTTCTGGTTATAGTATTTTTTTATCTGATTACGTACGAATTTAAGTTTTGTTTTTATTTCTATGTGTAGTTATTTAAGTTGTTCTGATATGAGGATTGCTTTAACGTTAGTAGGGCCTTTGCGTATATCTTTGTAAACTTTTGGTATAAAACTAAAGTTGGCATTTGCTGGAGTTATTTTGGTGCTTTCGTGATAACTAGTATTGTAGGCTAGTTGGGCAATAGGTAGCTTCTGGACCTAATCGTTTTGTTCGTAGTTGATATAGCATCGCAGGTAGGTTTTTAGTGTTTGGTTAGTTCTTTCCGTCTGTCCGTCTGTTTAGGGTTTAAATGCGTTGGATAATTTGTGATTTAGGCCCAGTTGGACCATAAGTCCTTGCCAAAATTTTAAAGTAAATGTTGTTCCTTTGTTTGAAATGATTTCCGTTAATAATCCGTATACTTTTAAGATATGTCTTAAAAAAATGTAGGTTAATTGTTTTACGTTTATATCTTTATTATATAATAGGAAATAAGGAAATTTGGTAAATCGGTTAACGATTACGAAAATGCTATCGTAATATATGCCTATAACTGGGTCTTTTAAAGGTGGGAGTTTGGTAATAAAATCGAAGGTAATTAAATTCTATGGTCGCTTTGCGATTGGTAATGGTTATAGTTCTTCGTATGGTTTATATCGTCGTATTTTTGCCATATTACAGATATGGTATTATTGTCGTATTTTCTTTATTATTGATTTTATTTTAGGGAAATAATAGGTACGTTATAATCGCTTTAAGGTTTTGTGGATCCCTGGGTGTCCGTATAATTAATGTTCGTATATATCTTTTACTAATGTTTCCTGGTATTTTTTTGGGACTTATGTTTTTTTTATTTTCTGGTTTTTAGGTAGGTTATCGTTATATTCCTGGATTTTCTGATGTAAATCGGAAGGTGTTGCTTTAATTGACGTTATTTGTTATGGTTGTAAGTATTTTTTTGTGGTAGTATTAAAAATCTGATAATTAACCTTGATTATTTTCTTTTCGAGGTCTGGTTTTCGACTAAATGCGTTTGCTTTGCCATTTTTTGATCCTTTTTGGTAAATGATAATAAAGTCGTATTTTGACAGTTTTTCGGCATAGCGTAATTATCGTCCTATAAGTTTTCTAATAGTGATAAAGCGGGTAAGGTTTTTATGGTTGGTATATACCTTAACTTGGTAAAGGTTTTCCTTAAGGTAGTATTTAAATTTTCGGAAGGCTTTAACGATAGCTATGAATCTTTTATCGGGAATGGCATAATTTAACTTTGTTCCTTTTAATTTATAAAAGTAAAAGGCGATAAGGTGTAAATGGCCTTAATTATCGCGGTATCCTACTATTACGCCTAAAGCATAATCCAAAACGTCGGTTTTAAGTTTAATTAAACGGCTTGGGTCGTATATAATTAATACTAGCTCGCTAATAATCGCATCTTTAATCTTTTGAAAAGTTATTTCCGTTTTTAATGTCCAGAAAAATTTGTTTTTTTTTTGTTAAGTTGGATAATGGTATAACTATTTTGCTAAAGTTTCGAATAAATTTTCTGTAGTAGTTAGCGAATCCGAAGAAAGTTTGCATTTTTTTTAACTATAATAGGCGTTTTTTACTCCTGTATTGCAGCGATTTTTTTAAGGTTTATCTTAATGCATCCTGGGGTGATAATATATTTTAAAAATTCCACTTTTTGCGTATGGAACTGGCTTTTTTTATTATTAACTAAAAGGTTAGCGTTTTATAAGGCTTGGAAAACTGTATAAACGTATCCCATATGTTCTTTTTTATTTTTTGAGTAAATGAGAATGTCGTCGAGGTAACAAATAACGAAGATGTTTAAATATTCCTTAAATACGTAATTAACCATTCGTTAAAAGGTTATTAGTGCGTTCGTAAATCCGAAAGGCATAACGAGGTATTCGAAAAGTTCGTACTTCGTTTTAAAAGCTATTTTTTATTCGTATTTTAGCTTAATGCGAATCTGATTATATCCTTTTTTAAGATTTAGGCTTATAAACTAGTTAATTCCATAAAGGTAATTTTTTATTTCGTTAATTAAGGGTAACGGTATTTTGTTTTTAACCGTAATGTCGTTTAATTGCCTGTAGTCGATAACCAGGCGTAGTTTTCCGTTTTTCCTTGGTACGAAGAATATAGGGTACCCGGTTGATAAATTAAAATATCGTATGTAACCTTTTTAAAGCTTGTCTTTAAGGTATTTATGTAATGCCTGTAGTTTTGTTTTATTAAGGTTATAAATTGGATAAGATCTGGTCGATGTTCCGTCTTTAAGGATTATCTTATGGTTTTATTTGCTATGTTTTGGTAATTTCGTCTCCAGTTTCTTACGAAATAATCGTTCGTATCTGTGGTATTATGGAGGTACGTTGGCCATAATTTCTGGCTTTAGGGGCTGATGCTATAGATGATCGTTTATTTTTCGTAATTTTATTCTGATGGTAACGATAATACGTCGTATTCTTTTATGGTATTTTTGCTTTTTTTTATATTTTGTTCTTATGGGTGGTAAGGCTTTTGTTATATTTTTATACCTGCATTCGTCGCTATTTTCGATTGAATATTAAAATCTTTTCGTAATTTTTTTTTTTGTCGAATGGATATAAAGTGAACTTTACTTAACTAATTATCCAGTCGATTAAGGGGTTGTATTAGTACAACCATAGTTTTCCGAAGATCATGTCGTAATTCTTTATTGGAACGATATCGAAGTCTGCTATTTGGTTTCGTCCGTTAACGAAAATTTCGAGGTGATTAATTTTGCGGCTAATCTTTCCGTTATCGTAGGCGAATACCTAACCTTTTGCGTTCTCGGCGATGTAAGGTTCCATCTTTTCCTTCCATGGTAATCGAAGTCGGTTAACCACATCCGGCGTAATATAATTATTTTTTATTATTCCGTAGTCCATAAATGCGGTAAACCAGTATATCCTAATTCGTACTTACAGGGTGATAAGGTCGTTTTTGGCTCCTATCGTTGCGTTTAAAGCCCTTCTGGAAAACTCCTGCTAACTTCTTCGGGTCTTACCATCCTGCGGCTCTCCTACAGGTGGCGTTCGTCTTTTAACTCATTTTTTAATGCCTTAATACGTTCTTGAATTTATGCGTTAAGGGTTTTCAGTTACTTTAGCTATCCTTTTTGTCGGCGTAAGGTGGCTTCGAATAGGAGAACTTACGTATGAAAGTCTTCTTTAGTAATATACTCTGGTTCGGGGGTTCCTTATCCCTCCTGTCGTACTTAGAACTAGGCGTCGTATTGCCTCATCTCTTCGTTTCTTTTTTTTATTTCGTATTTGATTTCTTACTGTTCTTCCGGGTTATTCGTAAAGGTTAAACGAAAGTTTAAGTTATTAATTATTTCCAAGAACGCCTTTATAACCATTTAATAAATCCATTCCTCCTTTATCTTATAATCGCACCAACCGTAATGGTACATAAAATCCTCATCAGGGCAACTTTTCCCTTCGGGCCAACTTGTTACGGCCGTAATAATGTTAATGGTATCTTCTAAGGCGAACGCTTTTAAATATCTGTACCATCGTTAATCCCTAAGGTCTTTCCCGATCTGATTATGGAAATCGAATCCCTGGTTGTACATTCGCGTAAGGCGTGTCTTAATGTACTGTTTTCCTTCCATATGTCTTAAGCAATAGGTGCGCTTATACTAGATAGCATAAAGTTTCCCATATCGGTCTGGTTATCCTAGCAGTAGGTTCTTATCCCAACCTTAGTACTCCTTAATCCATACGTTAAGTTCCAACTGCTCGTACCGCTATCGCCGTTTCTTCTGGAAACGGGAAAGTAACTTATCTTTTAAAAGCTCCTTCCACCCGTCGTGCTCCTTTAGCCATTAGGTTACTGTAAATCCTATAATAAAGGTTTGCTGTTTTTAAATGGCCGTTTGGGATAGCTCTTTTGCCTTTTGTAATCCTTGTTGTACTTCCTTAAGGGGATTGTGGTTATCCCTAATCTTGATCATGTTAATTAATCTGTTATCGTTTCCTTAATTATTTCGAGGGGGTCCCTGGGGAACTGGTGTCCAGGTATTCTGTCGTAACTTTTTAGGTGCCTTGCATTAATAGGCCTTATGTTTTATCTTGTTGTAGTTAAAGCATTTGATGGTGCGAGGGTCGCGTTGCTGTACCGCGCCTAGTTCCATAAGTCCTGGTGCCGTTTCATGGGACGTGTTAATTCCTCGTGGGGTACTGGTGCTAGGGGGGTGCCTTGGCTTGTTATTTTGTCGGTTCTTAGAGTGTCGAGTCCTCCAAGCGTATTGCTGGTCGTCGATTTTGACTACCATGGCGATATAGTCCATTAACTTTTTGGGGCGTTCGTTTTTAAACAATTCTTTTTGTACTTCCTTTTTTAAGCCGTTAAAGAATATGGCCATTAATACCTTTTATCCTTAATTGATTTTCGAAGCTAATTAAATAAAGGAATTGCCGTATCCGGAAGCTGATCCTTTTTATTTCAAATCCTTAATCTTTTTCTCGGCCTTAATCTTTTTATCTACCATTCCAAATACCTTTCTTAACTTCTTCTTAAATCTTTCGTAATCGTTATAAATAACTACAATTTCTATAAACCTTTGTTAAGGGGGTTTAATAACCTATTTACGAAGGGTAGGTTTAAACCAAATAGCTGCATTTCCGGTTAACTATCCTACAGCGAACTGAACTCGAAAGATAAACGTTGCAAGTCTGATAAGGAAGTACTTAAAATAGGTACGGCATTCCGTAAGGAACTGTTATAGCTTAATAGTAGTTCCATCGAAAAGGGTAGGCTTGGTAGGTTTCAAAACCTCTCCGGACTCCTTGCCGTAAGTCGTCTATGCAGGTTACGCTGGCTGGGCTAGCTGATCCGGCTAATCGGGCTGCTCCATGCTTGCTTATCTTACTAGCTCGACCCTCTAGGCTTCCAGTTGCTCGCGAATCTCTTCAAGGGTATTAGTAAGTTCGATCTTGTCGTTGGTAAGCTGCGTAACCGCGTTAGTTAGCCAGTCAAGTCTGCGCAAGGCTTCTTCCTAAAAGAGACTAGGTCGAATCTCTTCGTTATCGGAATCCATAAGGTTATTTTCGGGTACCTGAAAGGTTTTCTTAAAGGCGGGTTACTTACTAAACGACATCATGTCGGGGGTATTGCTTAAAGTCTAACAACACTGCTAAACAAGAGCTTATAACGTATAACGGCTAAAAGGTTTAACCAACTATTAAACCTAATCGTACGGTTTATGTTAGCAGTAATGTTATGGGAAACTAAGCAATGATACGTTCAATAATCACGTCTAGTAATAGCAAATCGTCAAAGGTAATCTGGGTAACCAAGTTATATTACAAGCTAGTAATCTATCTAAGCTATGGTAACGAATGTATATATCTTCACCTTGGCTCAAGGTGCTCAAGCAACTCGAACCCTTAAGCTCGTTTAGCCCCTTAAGTCCGTATGGCAGCTCAAGGAGCTCAAGGGGCTTGGCCCTTTGAGTCCTTTAAGTCAGTCACGTGACCTCTTGCCTTAGGTCGGAGCTAACTCTCTTAAGAGGTCCGACCGTTTGTGTTGTAGCCAAGACCGTTAGGTCATAACACCGGAACGGTTATTCGTAACGAATAGCCGGAACGAATAACTGCGGCCGGGTTACCGGCGGATCGCCGAACTGGCACGCGGCGTATTATGGAACGGCCGGGCGGGCCGTTAACGTTAGGACCGGGTGGTAAGATACTTATCATAATTATAGGATTTTAAAAAGGCGTATTTAATTAATACGCATATTTAAAAGGGATAACCAAGGTGCGGCCCGGAAATTATAACGGTACGGTATTATAATACGTAGCTGTTATTTTAGAACTTGTTTGTTTTCGACGGGTAAGTATTGTTAATAACGGATTACGATAAAAATAAGGCGATTTGCAATATCGGCCGTAAGGTGGCGCGGTTCTTACCGGAATACGTAGGTAAAATAATAATAACGTACGTTACATAACTATTACCGTTCGAAAGGATGTTAACGGTACGGCCGGGGGCCGGCGTAAGGGCGTAGGACGCGTCGGCGTCGTCGTTAGATAAGTAATTATAGAAAGGCGGACGGAAAGGCCGCTGGGAAACGGCGGAATTAAGCAAGCAGCTGGCGTCGGCGACGGGCCGGCGCGTCGGCGTAAAGCTAACGGTAGCGGATTACCGGCACGTAGTTATCAAGCTGGGCCGCAAAATTTGCGGCTTAATTATCCGGCAATTCGAGGTCGATATAAGCGCGGACGGGGACGGCGGCGGCGGATAGGAGGCGGCGGACGGCGAGGCCGGCGGCGGCGGCGGCTGGTACGAAAATGCGGCGACCGGCGAAATTAAGGACCGGCGTAAAATGGAATATATCTGGAACCTATAAATAACGTACGGCAACGCGATCGCGTAATAATATTACGTACTGGATATCCGGTTCCCTGGGTAATTATAACCGTAAATAATTATTAATTATCGGAAAATTAGCCGGTTTTAATACCAATATTTAAATCTCGGCGCCGGTAACGATATGCCGCCCTTATCGCCCAAAAAAGGCGGCGGAAAAAATAAGGTAACGGCAGCAAAAACGGAAAAGGTACGAAAAAGGCAAATCATCGGGATGGCGGACGGTAACAGCGCCGATCACGAAAATAAGGGGCATAATTACGGCGGCGGCCGCCATAAAAGGAGAAAAACGGTAACGGCCGGGCCGGCCGCCGCCGGCGAGAAGGACGGCGGTACCAATATCGAAACCGGATTTTATAGGTTATTCGGAAAGAATGCGGGTTAACGGTTGGACGAATAACGTAACGGTATGGCTAAAATAATAACGTTATAAAATAAGTAAATATTAATCGTAATCTTATTAACGGGCGACGGAAAAAATATTTTTTTTATGCTGCCGCCGGCGGTAAAAAGGCTAGGTACGACGGTAATCGTAATACCGTTCGTAACGTTAATAAACGACCTGGTTAAACGGGCAAAAACGTTTAAGGTTAATTATATCCGATAATAACCGGCAACGCGGACGGGACGGGACGAGCCGTTACGGGAAGCGCAATTAATAATAGTTAGCGCCGACCTGGCCGGCGGCGACGAATTTATGGCGTACGCCGACGGCCTACGGGCGCGGGGTTTATTACGGCGCATTTCTATCGACGAATACCATACGATCATTATGAACGCCGGTTACCGGGTAAGGTTAACGGGACTAAAAAAGCTATACCGTTTCGACCGGCCCGTAATATTGTTAACGGTAACGTTACTAGTACGCCTAAAACGGTGGTTTTGGTAAAAGATAATAGCCGGAAACGCCGATATTGTACAAACGGTAACGGTAAAACAAAATATCCGGTACCAGGTTATAACGGTAACGCCGGACGGGACGGCGGTTAAGGACAAAATAATACGGACGGTATCGCGGTTAAAGAAAAAAATAAAGAACGGGTAAAAAACGTAATATATTACCGTACGAAAAAAGCCTACGAAACGTTAGCGGAAAAGCTAAAATACGATTTTTACTATAATGGCATAACGGACGAAGGCGAACGGCGGCAGATATTATAATAATAAGCCGAAAAAATAAAAAAAAAGGTAAAAAAAAGAAAGGGAAAAAGGGGTAACCGTTAAATTACGGCGACGGCGGGATTAGGGACCGGCGTTAATATTTAAAAAATCGTAACGGTAATACATACGGAATAACCGTACGGGTTTATAAATTTCGTTTAATAAATAAAACGGAACGAACGACGTAACGGTAAAATAATAAAATCGGTAATCGTAACGGACGGTAAGGCGGTATGATACGACCGGCAAGCGGGCAACATAAAATAATAAAACCGGTAAATTATAAAATAGTTCATAACTGCCGTAAACTGCCGGCAAATAAAGCTGGGCGCGTTTATGGGCGGGTAAGGGCGGAATTACGAAAAGGTCGGCGGCGAGCGTTACGACCGCTGTCGCCGAGACCGCGTAAGGACGGGTAGCCCGGGCCCGAAGCCGGAACCATAGCCGTAATTAAGGCCGGGGTTGGCTTTAAGGTAAAAGCCGGGCCTAAAAAACCGGCTTAAGGAATAACGGAAAAAAAATTACTAAAGAATACGGGCGATATAAAACTAATTACGAAAAATCAAAAAAAGATACGGGGTATATTACGTTAAATAGTATTAATATAAGCGGCGGGAGGATTACCGGTAACGGTATAAATACCTGCCGGAATGTTGCCATACGGTTAAAAAAAAGGAATACCGGGTATAACGGTAAAAGATACGGTTTGCGGATTATAGCTGCTATTGGCGATGCGGGTTACCGTAAGCCTGGTATACGATGGCGGCGACGGCGGAAAAGGGCGGCAACGGTAAAAAAAAAAGGGGCTACGTATAAACGGACCAGGTGTTACGGGTAATAATGTTAGCAAGCCGAAACGAAACGTTAAGAAGTTAAGTACAAAAGGAATTCGGGATTAACGTAAAGGCGGAAAAAGAATATATAAAATAGGTTAAGCGGCGGCGGCGGGTATACGGCGAAAAGATGACGAACGGGCTGGCCGTATGGGACTTAATCGTATACCGTATATGTTATTACTAACCCCGGCCGTC
>QJNU01001073.1:0-14496 GCA_004154915.1 Monosporascus ibericus | reverse complement strand
TACGGAAAGGTCACCTACTGATCGGCCCATATGTGTTCCGGAGCTAAGTTACTTAAAGTTGTATGCGTGCAACAGCACCTGCAACTAGCCTAATACAACAACACAACTGATGTCCCCTATATCTGACACAATTCGATTCTACGCATTTAAAATAATTAAAAGAAACGTTCTTAATAAAGAAGAATACTTACTAGACGGGATAAACAAGTTTTTTTAGTCGACAGAAAAGATTGTAGTAAAAAAATATTGCTGATAGTTGTTAAATATAGCTGGCGCGGGCAGGTTAAAAGAAAGAAATAGCGATATAACGTCCGCAACAAGTTTTGATATAATGCGTGCACTTGTTAAAGAGCTGTTGGTATGGTCAGCGAAAAGGAATACTATTAATTTGAATCAATTGGATATGTTGTGGTTGAGTTATTTGGATTGGTTGTTGCGAGGTGCCAAAAAGTGTCTCGCTCACTGGTGTGGTAGGTTATGTTATTACGGATATATAATAAACTTTATACGTTGGGAAAATTAACGAACTTTAATATAAGGCGTTGTAAATTACAATCTGTTATAATTTCTAACAAATTCTATTTTTTAATTTATACCCTTTAATTTATAATACTGAATTAATATTTTTTAAATCCTGCCTTCCGGTTCCTATTTTTAAATTTATCGTACTAGCTTTTAAAATATTTTTATCCAATTTAAGCTTTAAGGTACTTTAAATGGGGTCGATTAACTGGCGTAAAGAATTAATTATACGGGTAAATAAATAATACAAATAATTTTTAGCTAATATTAAAGAAGTTATTTATTTTATAAGTATAGTTATTCTGACGTCCACTCCTTTTTAAGTATTAACTTAAGATATTTAGGATCCCGGTTTTATAATAAATCGAAAATTCTTACGTTTTATGATTTTGTTTTTTCGTAACCGTAAACACTATCCTTTAAAGCCGGCCTTTAACCACCTTTCTTTAAGGCCTGCCGTATACGTTAAATCTTTTTGGCTAGGGATTTTAATGGTCACGGTATTTTTATAGTAATTAATGTAAGGTCTTAATTAATACTTCCGAGTTTCTGTTATACATTGCGTTACGGTTTTAAAAAGATTTTAATAATAACAAATTTTTAAAGTAAATAATTTTGCCAAAACTTTAAACAAATCGTTTATTAATGGGTACCTGAGTAAATACTTTAAGATTTACCGGTATTTCCGGTTGCGACATTTAAAGGTTCTTTTTTTAAACTGCAAGACCTATAAGGGTCCGGGGTTTTAGTTATTTGGTACTAGGTTGTTTTTTTTTCCCGCCTAACTAGAATAACGGATGTATTTCGAAATTTTTCTATGTCGGAATCCTATATAAATAAACGAAAAGTCGGATATAATAAATATTTACTAAAGGCCTCGGCGTTAATATCGAATATATTACGATAACTATAAAACTAATTTTGATACATAATAAATTATTCGTTATAAGTTTGCAAATAAAAGCGGATTTCGTTCTCACTTAATATTATAAAAGTAATGTCTATATAATATATATTACAAAAGGTTTTACGGTTTGGTAATCCTAATGGGGATTATAAAACTGCTATATTCCTGGTATTATTTATATTATGGAAGTTATTATTTTTCATGCACTGCTGGAAATGATTAAGAGGCCAAATTATACGTTTCTTTAAGTGAAATACGGTAGCTAAACTTGGAATATAAAGGATGCTTACTTTACGATTTTGAAACGTTATCATTTATAAGTTCGTAGTTTTTAATATATTAACTTTGTAATTATATTTTAATATAACGAAAAACACGAACAATGTTATTGTTAGATATAGGGGACATCAGTTGTGTTGTTGTATTAGGTCAGTTGCAGGTGCTGTTGCATTCATATAACTTTAAGTAGCTTAGCTCCGGAACACATATGGGCCGATCAGTAGGTGACCTTTCCGTATATGGGGTGCGCTACGCACCCCCCAGCTAGCTGACACACCCCTTTAACGCCTTAAAGTCTTTACGGCGTTAATCGTTACACTTTATCACTTTTTAAAGCCATAGCTGTCCATTTTACCTTTCCTCCGGCGATTAAATCCTTTTAATCAGCTAATTTTTCGTTTAAAATAACCTTTAAAAGTTTTTTCCGCTGGTTTAAGGCTTTTATAATATCCATTAATTTTAGTTACTTTTTAAAGTTTTTAAAAGTTTTTCGTAATAAGATTTTAATTAATCCATTAATTAGTATATCGTTTATAAGCGTATAATTTACTTTAATTAAGTTCCTTTTTATTACCTTTTATAATTAATAATTATATATATTTACGTACCGTAACTTTATTTATAAAAATGCGATATCGGCGTTAACTAATTATATAATTTATTAATTATTATATTATATATTTAACGGTTTTATATCGAAATTAACTTTTAATTTTTTAATTAATCGAAAATTAAATAAGATTTTTTAATAACTTACGTAAAAAATAGTAATTCCGTTTCGGTTATAAAAATAATTATTATATTTTACTTATTTACCCATTATTTTATTATTTTTCCGAAAAGTTTTATTATATAAATTTAAAAACTTTTTCGATTAATTATATTATCCGTAAAAAAAATGTCGTTTTAAATATTTATCGAATCCTTATTATTAAATTATAACGTTAACATTTTAATATTAATTAAATATAATATAATTTTATTAATAACATTATAATATACGTTATTAAAATTTTAATTAAATCGTACGAATCGGGATATTATAAAGGGTATATTAAGTTATGTATTAATTATAATATATAAAATACAACCGATTTCTTTTTAGTATTTATTTATTAAATTTAAATAAATTAAATTAAAATTTGGTAATAATTTAATATTTATTATTAATATTTTTAAGAAATTATTTAAACTTTTTTTAAGGATTAAGTTAATTAATTTATTTATAAAATTAAATTAATATAATTAAACTTTTTTATTAAATTTATTTTTAATTATTTCGATTTTAAGGAATTATTATAAAATTTTATTATTTATAAAGGTATATCGTTTTTATATTTATTAAATTAATTAATTAATAAAGTTTTAATGTTTTTTATTATACGTAATAACTATGTCGTTGACGTAAAAGAATAAAAGTATTTTTTAACGAAAAAAATAATATGGTTCGTAAAAAATAAGGTTAAATCTTAAATTTTTAAATATAGTAATAAAATCCGTTTATTAAAATAAAAATAATTTTTTTAATCCGTATAATAATTTTTTAATTAAGAATATTTTGTTACGTTATAAATATTTTAAGGACATTTTTATATATATTTTATAAAGTAAATTTGCGTTAATAAAGGCGTTTATAACGTTATATTTTTTAAGTTTTAAGTTAAATTTAGCCGTAATAATACTTAAAGTTCGAAACGATTTTCCAACGAGTATAAATACGTATATATTATCGTATACGTTTTTAAATTATTAATTATTTCGTACGATAAAATGGGTTTCATATTTTTAAAGTTAAATATATTTATTAAATTTATAAACGTATATTTATATATATTTTAATATTTATTTCTTTTTAATAAACGATTAATTAACGGTTTTTTAAAATTTTATTTTTTTATAACTTTATAAATAAATTATTTTAACGTTACGAAATATTTTTTTTAACGGATATATATTTAGTTTTTTATGGCCTTGCAACGGTAATAATAAGTTTCGTTTATATACCCGATTTAATGATTTAAATAACGTTTTTATTTTTATTATATTAAAACCTTTTCGATTAAAACGGTCCGTATTTCGGGTTTTTAATTTTCTTCAATTTCCGTAATTTACCGGCCGGTTATTACGCGTATTTATAAAATAAATTATTCGTTTTATATTAAATGCGGCCTTTTAAATTTTATGGTTATTTTTAATAATATTTTTTCGATTTAAAACGTACGGGAAATTTATGTTTATAATACGTAAGGTATTTTCGTTTTTTACCGTTATTTTATATTAAATAAAAAAACGGAAGTTTAAGGTTATTTTTATTATTTTTACCGGCGTAATAATCGTAATAATTATTAATATAAACGTTAATAACGGTAATAGTTTAAGGGTTAAAAATGGTTCGAATAAAGCGGTTATATAAAAATAATTAATTTTATACGAATAAGTTTATTTTTTTTTATTTCGTACGTTTTTTTCGCTTATATTATTTTAAAACCATTTTTTCGATTTAATTAATAATTAAATTCCGTTTAAGTTTTTATTTTTTTTTAGATATATATTAAATAATTATTAATTTAATTAAGTATTTTTATTTATCGGAATAAAATTTGTAATTTATTTTCCGTAACGTAAAAAAGGTTATTTTTAAGGTTTTTAATATTATTAAAAAAAGTAGTTTTTTCGTTAAATTATACGGTTCGAATAATAATAACTTTATTTATTAATAAATTCCAAATTTTATAAATATTTATTAATCGATAATTAACGAAAAAGTTAATTTATACTTTAAGATTTAATTTTTAAAGTTTTTATTTTTTTTTATGGTAATAATTATAATAATATAAATTATATAATTATAAGTACGTAAACAAACTTTTTAAGGTTTTCGATTAAATATTAAAATGCTATTTTTATATATTAAGTAAATATAATAAACTTTATATAAAATTTGTTAAAAAAGAAAGTATTTAAGGGTATAATTATATAAATATATTATTGTTTTAAAGATATATACGATTAAAAACGTTAGTAACTTAATTTTATTTCGTATCGTAATTATTTTTTCCTTAATTATATCTTTTAAACGTTTTATACCTCCGTTTTAGGCCTAAATATATAATGTTAAAAGTTTAAGTTTGATATTAAAAAAAGGCGATTAAAGTATATTTCGAAGTTAGTAAATTTTTAAAATTTCGTTATCGTATTCGATTATTTATAGGAAAACTTTATTTTAGTTTTTTAGGATTTTTAAAAAATATTAAAACCTTATAATTAATATATCTTATTTTCGGTTTTTTAAAAAAATATTCCAGATAAAGCTTAAGTATTTATTAGTAGCAAATATAACGTATTCGTATTTTTTAAGGTTTTTTTTGAAATTAGTGAAATCGACGGCGATTTTTTGGCTTAATCGGAATATTTTTTTTCGAAATTTGCGGCGTATTTATTCTTTCGTTTTTATTTTATTATATATTTAATATTTAATTATTATAAAATCTTTTAATTAGATCTTTTTAATATAAAATTATAATTAAGCGATTATTTCGAAACCTGGATAATTTAAACGTAAGTATTATATAATATTATTACTTATACGTAATTATTTTTTCGTTTATAAATTAACGTTTCGTTCATAAGTTATAAAAGTTATATAAAAAGTAATTACGTTAATATTTTCGATAACGAATTAATTAAATTTATTTATTAACGTAATTATAATTTAATTATATTTATTTTAAATATAATTATTAATTTTTCGGTTATTTTATTAATAATTTTTTTTCCGGAATTATCAAAATAATATTAAGTTATATACGAGTTTTTCGTAATAGGCCATATTATAAAGCCGTAATATTTTCGTATCGTTAAAATTTTAAAATAATATATTAATTTTTCCGTATTTTTTAATTAAAACGAAATTATTATTTATATATATTTTGTTACTTTATAGGGTTAATTTAAAATTTAAAAACTTATTAATAAAATTAAAAATATATATCGAAAATTTTAAATTTAAAATAAATAAATTTTTTAAAAGGTAAAACGAAACGTTTATAATATTACGTTAATTAATAATTAAAAAATACGTTAAAATTCGTTTTATTTTTTTTAAGAATTAATTTATTTTTATAATTAACTTTTTTATGGTTTTCGATAAGTAGTTAATTCTTTTTTTTAAAAATTAATCGGTAATTATTTACTTTCGAAAAAATAGTTTTAAATTTTCGTTAAATCGGAAACTTTTTGGAATTTTATTAAAAAATATATAAAAATATTAAGTTAATTTATAATAATTATTTAAATATGTTTTATATTATATGCCTTATGTATTTAATTTTTAATGTTTTCGTTTATTAACGTTTTAATCCGTATGGGAACTTTTACGATTATTTTATTTTGGCGTTTATACCGGAATCCTTTTTTATGGCTGAAAGTTAATAAATTTAATTTTTTTTTAATTAGGATTATCTTAATTAATAAAATTTGCGGGAATTTTATAAAACGTAAAAAACGTTATCTTAATATTTTTCGATATAAATAGTTAATAAGTTATAATTTAATAATTTAAAAAGTTAATTATTACCTTTTAATAATTAATCGTATTATTATCGATTTTTATTTCTTTTATTATCTGGAAAGTTATTATTTAAATTTTTACGATAAGAACTAAAGTTATATATAGGTCGTTAATTTATATAATCGTTATATTCGTTTTTAGGATATTATATCGTTATTTTTAAGTTATGATATTTTATTATTTTACGATTTATTCGTTTAATTTTTTGTTAAACTTCAAGGTTTACTTTAACCTTTTGCGGTATTTTTGTTAGGTGTTAAATAGTAACTTGTTATTATATACCTTACCGGATTTAATTAACTCGGCATATTATTTTTGCAGGTTTTTTCCTAAAACAAAACTTATTTTTTTAATTATTGGAAATATAAATTCCAGGATTTATTTCGTAAGGTTATTAATACCTTTACGGACGGTATTATATTTCCGATTTTTATAAATATATATTATAAATTCTTAATTATAAATTTATTTACTTTTGGTTATTATTTTAAAAACGTTCGTAAAATAACTTATAAAGTTAACGTTTTCGAATATATTATCGAAAGTTAGGATATTATTTTACGTTTAAAAACGAATTTGTTTTTTCGGATATAAAGTTATATTAGGTTTTATAAGTTTAATAAATTATAAACGTAATTAATTAAGATCGATAAAATCTTAAATATTAAACGTATACGTTTTAAATTAAAATTTGCTTTTAAAACGGTTTTAATTTTTAAGTTTTTAATAAATAATTTTAGATATCGATTATACGGTCGTTATTATTATTATTAAAATATTTTAATAATTTTTATTAATATATAACTTATATCGTTTTAATAGTAACTAATTAATTAATATTTACGCGAATTAAATAAATAAGACTTTTAATTATTAGATATAGGGGATATTAGTTATGTTGTTATATTAGGTTAGTTGCAGGTGCTATTGCATTTATACAACTTTAAGTAGCTTAGCTCCGGAACACATATGGGCCGATTAATAGGTGACCTTTCCGTATATGGGGTACGCTACGTACCCCCCAGCTAGCTGATACACCCCTTTAACGCCTTGAAATCTTTACGGCGTTAATCGTTATACTTTATTATTTCCTAAAGCTATAATTATCCATTTTACCTTTCCTCCGGCAACTAAATCCTTTTAATTAGTTAATTTTTCGTTTAAAATAACCTTTAAAACTTTCCTCCGTTAATTTAAGGTTTTTATAATATCTATTAATTTTAATTACTTTTTAAAATTTTTAAAAGCTTTTCGTAATAAGGCTTTAATTAATTTATTAATTAATATATTACTTATAAGCATATAATTTACTTTAATTAAATCCCTTTTTATTATCTTTCTTAATTAATAATTATATATATTTACATATTGTAACTTTATTTATAAAAATGCAATATCGGTATTAATTAACCGTATAATTTATTAATTATTATATTATATATTTAATAATTTTATATTGAAATTAATTTTTAATTTTTTAATTAATCGAAAATTAAATAAGGGTTTTTTAATAATTTACGTAAAGGATAATAATTCCGTTTTGGTTATAAAAATAATTATTATATTTTGTTTATTTACTTATTATCTTATTACTTTTCCGAAAAACTTTATTATATAAATTTAAAAGTTTTTTCGATTAATTATATTATTAGTAAAAAAAACGTTACTTTAAATATTTATTAAATCCTTATTACCGAATTATAACGTTAATATTTTAATATTAATTAAATATAATATAATTTTGTTAATAACGTTATAATATACGTTATTAAAGTTTTAATTAAATCGTACGAATCGGGATATTATAAAGGATATATTAAGTTACGTATTAATTATAATATATAAAATAAAACCGATTTGTTTTTAATATTTATTTATTAAATTTAAATAAGTTAAATTAAAATTTAATAATACTTTAATATTTATTATTAATATTTTTAAGAAATTATTTAAACTTTTTTTAAAAATTAAATTAATTAATTTATTTATAAAGTTAAATTAATATAATTAAATCTTTTTATTAAATTTATTTTTAATTATTTCGATCTTAAAAAATTATTATAAGTTTTTATTATTTATAAAAATATATCGTTTTTATATTTATGAAATTAATTAATTAATAAAGTTTTAATACTTTTTATTATACGTAATAATTATGTCGTCGACGTAAAAAAATAAAAGTACTTTTTAACAAAAAAATTAATATAATTCGTAAAAAATAAAATTATGTCTTAAATTTTTAAATATATTAATAAAATCCTTTTATTAAAATAAAAATAATTCTTTTAATCCGTATAATATCTTTTTAATTAAGAATATTTTATTATATTATAAATATTTTAAAAACGTTTTTATATAAATTTTATAAAGTAAGTTTACATTAATAAAAACGTTTATAACGTTATATTACTTAAATTTTAAATTAAACCTAACGTACCACACGGGCGAGCTGTACATACGGGCGAGCTGTACACTTTTTTGGCATTCCATAACAACAAATCCAAATAAAATAACCATAATGCGATAAATTAATTCAAATTAATCGGATTTTCCGTCGCTAAACGTATCTACAGCTTCTTCATAAGTGCGCGCATTATGTCCGGGCTTGCCGTAAACGCCATATTTCCGTTTTTTTGTCTTAACCCTTTTACGACGATTACCCTTAACCGTTATTAGCTGCAATTTTTTACCACCCCCTTCTTTTTCGGCCAGAAAAGCTTGTCCCTTTTATATAATAAGTATTTTTCCTTTTTAAAGACGTTTGTTTTTGGTTTTTCGGCGTTTATTAAAAAGATGGTTAATTTTGCGTAATTAGGCGATTTTTTCCCGAAAAAAAGTTATTTCGTACAAAAATAACAACTTACTTTTTGTTAAAAGATTAACCGATTCCACCATTTTTGTCGGCGAGCTACCCTGGTAATTTCTGATCTTTTTTTATAAGTAACGTTTTTATTTCGTTACTTTACGGATATTTTTAAGGGTTTTTGCAAAAGGAGAAAGAATGGAACCGGCGGAAGTAAGCGGCAAAACCGTCGGTATAGGCATAACCGGAAGAACGTTTAATTCGGAAAGAACGTTATTAGGATTAAATGGAATAAGTTCAGTTTTTGCAAATCCGGATTTAATATTATCGGACGTTATAGTAATTTTAAACGCCTCGTAAAAACCGGCGAGGAAATCTTCTTTCGTAATATAGGTATAATAACGTCGCATTAAACCTTCGATATAAAGTAAATAAGCGCGTTTTAAAACGGAAAAGTAAAATAAGTTAAAAGGTTAAAGCCGATGGGAAAAATGCGCGGGCATGCAAAAAGTAATAACGTCGTTATTCGCGTAATATTTTTCGAATTCGATCGAATAATAGCTTTTGTAACCGTTAAGGATAAAAAGACGTTTAGTTCTTTTCGTATGCGTCCGAATATGTTTATCGAAATATTAAATTTATTTTAAATTTAATTCGTTAGTTGTTTAATTATTAAAACTAGTACCGACCTTTTAATAAATTGGTAATAAGTTATCGTAATATTAAAAAGTAAGGTAAGTTTTTTTTGCTAAAATAATAAATAACGGTATAACTTAACTTTGCGAATTAATAACCTATATAATTATAACTTATTTCCGATTACTTTATTACGTTTATTTAGGTTTTTTACGTTTTTCGGCGTTTGTAATTACCATACCGTATGCTATTAAAAGCTTTATTAAAAAGCCCGTTTCGTCGAAGTTATAAATATCTTCTTTTACGATACCGTATTTTGCGATTGTAACTCGAACCAGCTTAAACCATTTACGAAATACCTTTAGATCTTCGCATAATACTTTTTAATAATCGATTTTTCGATTTAAACGCGTTTTAAGTTTTTTTTGCCGTCGTATAAAATTTAACGCCTAATTAATCCCGACGCGTTTTACGGGGTGCTAGTTAAGCAGCAAATTCGCCATATCTTTAACATATTAAAGCCGGACAGGAAACGCTTACGTATTTAGGTTAAGGATTTTTTCGATAATCGATTTTTTTTCGGTTGGCGTTAGTTTTTGCGAATTAGGAATGGTATCGGTTTGGGCGGGTTTGCCGTTAATTCGCGTTTTTAAGGTAGTAAATAAAACGTTATAGATAAAATTAAGCTTTTTATAACTAAGTTTCGGATTTTGCTTTTTAACCTAAACGGCTAAGTTCATTTTCGTTTTTTTTTGTAAGTCGTTCCATATTGTGGTTATTAAGAAATGAGTAATTGAAGTTGAATAGTTAAAATGGTGAAAAAAGTGTACAGCTCGCCCGTATGTACAGCTCGCCCGTGTGGTACGTTAACCGTAATAATAATTAAAGTTTAAAACGATTTTCCAGTAAATATAAATACGTATATATTACCATATACGTTTTTAAATTATTAATTATTTCGTATAACGAAACGGGTTTTATACTTTTAAAGTTAATTATGTTTATTAAATTTATAAACGTATATTTATATATATCTTAATATTTATTTTTTTAAATAAACGATTAATTAACGATTTTTTAAGATTTTATTTTTTTATAAGTTTATAAATAAGCCGTTTTAACGTTACGAAATATTTTTTTTAATGGATATATATTTAGTTTTTTATGGCTTTATAACGGTAATAATAAGTTTTGCTTATATATCCGGTTTAACGATTTAGGTAACGTTTTTATTTTTATTATATTAAAACCTTTTCGATTAAAACGGCGCGTATTTTGGGTTTTTAATTTTTTTAAATTTCCGTAATTTACCGGCCGGTTATTATACGTACTTATAAAATAGGTTATTCGTTTTGTCTTAAATACGGCTTTTTAAACTTTATGGTTATTTTTAATAATACCTTTTCGGTTCGGAACGTACGGGAAGTTTATGTTTATAATCCGTAAAATACTTTCGTTTTTTACTATTATTTTATATTAAATAAAAGAACGGAAATTTAAGGTTATTTTTATTATTTTTACCGGCGTAATAATCGTAATAATTATTAATATAAACGTTAATAATAATAATAATTTAAGGGTTAAAAATAGTTCAAATAAAACGGTTATATAAAAATAATTAATTTTATACGAATAAGTTTATTTTTTTTTATTCCGTACGTTTTTTTCGTTTATATTATTTTAAAACCATTTTTTTAATTTAGCCGGTAATTAAATTCCGTTTAAGTTTTTATTTTTTTTTTTGGATATATATTAAGTAATTATTTACTTAATTAAGTATTTTTATGTATTAAAATAAAATTTGCAAGTTATTTTCCGTAATATAAAAAAGGTTATTTTTAAAATTTTTAATATTATTAAAAAAGGTAATCTTTTCGTTAAATTATATATTTCGAATAACGATAATTTTATTCGTTAATAAGTTTTAAACTTTATAAATATTTATTAATCGGTAACCGACGAAAAAGTTAATTTATGTTTTAGGATTTAATTTTTAAAGTTTTTTTTTTTTTTATAACGGTAATTATTATAACGTAAGTTATATAATTATAAATACGTAAATAAGCTTTTTAAAGTTTCCGATTAAGTATTATAACGCCGTTTTTATATATTAAGTAAATATAATAAACTTTATATAAAATTTGCTAAAAGAAAAAGTATTTAAAGGTACGGTTATATAAATATATTACCGTTTTAAAAATATATACAATTAAAAACGTTAATAACTTAATCTTATTTCGTATTATAATCGTTTTTTTTAATTATATTTTTTAAACGTTTTGTATTTTTATTTTGGGCCTAAGTATATAATATTAAAAGCTTAAGTTTGATATTAAAAGAAGGCGATTAAAATATATTTGGAAGTTAATAATTTTTTAAAATTTCGTTAACGTATTCGATTATTTATAAGAAAATTTTATTTTGGTTTTTTAGGATTTTTAAAAAGTATTAAAATATTATAATTAATATATTTTGCTTACGGTTTTTTAAGTAAATATCTTACATAAAGTTTAAGTATTTATCGGTAACGAATATAACGTATTTATATTTTTTAAAGTTTTTTTTAAAATTAGTGAAATCGACGGCGATTTTTTAGCTTAATCGGGATATTTTCTTTTTCGAAATTTATGATATATTTGTTTTTTCGTTTTTGCCTTATTATATATTTAATATTTAATTATTATAAAACCTTTTAATTAGATTTTTTTAATATAAGATTATAATTAAGCGATTATTTTAAGGCTTAAATAATTTAGGCGTAAATGTTATATAATACCGTTATTTATGTTTAATTATTTTTTCGTTTATAAATTAACGTTTTATTTATAAGTTATAAAAATTATATAAAAGGTAATTACGTTAATATTTTCGATAACTAATTAATTATATTTATTTATTAACATAATTATAATTTAATTATATTTATTTTAAATATAATTATTAATTTTTCGGTTATTTTATTAATAACTTTTTTTCCGGAATTATTAAAATAATATTAAGTTATATACGAATTTTTCGTCATAAGTTATATTATAAAACCGTAATACTTTCGTATCGTTAAGGTTTTAAAGTAATATATTAACTTTTCCGTATTTTTTAATTAAGACGAAATTATTATTTACGTATATTCCGTTATTTTATACGGTTAATTTAAAATTTAGGAACTTATTAATAACGTTAAAAATATATATCGTAAACTTTAAATTTAAAATAGATAAATTTTTTAAAAAATAAGATAAAACGTTTATAATATTACGTTAATTAATAATTAAAAAATACGTTAAAATTCGTTTTATTTTTTTAAAAAATTAATTTATTTTTATAATTAATTTTTTTATGGTTTTCGATAAGTAGTTAATTCTTTCCTTTAAGGATTAATCGGTAATTATTCGTTTTTAAATAAATAGTTTTAAACCTTTATTAAATCGAAAACTTTTTAAAATTTCATTAAAAAATATATAAAAATATTAAGTTAATTTATAATAATTACTTAAATATATTTTATACCGTATACCTTATATATTTAATTTTTAACGCTTTCGTTTATTAACGTTTCGGTCCGTATAGGAACTTTTATAATTACCTTGTTTTAACGTTTATACCGGAATCCTTTTTTATGATTAAAAATTAATAAATTTGGTTTTTTTTAATCGGGATTATTTTAATTAATAAAATTTACGGGAATTTTATAGAACGTAAAAAACGTTATTTTAACGTTTTTCGATATAAATGGTTAATAAGTTATAATCTAAGAATTTAAAAGGTTAATTATTACCTTTTAATAATTAATTATATTATTATCGATTTTTATTTTTTTTTTTATTTAAAAAGTTATTATTTAGGTTTTTATAATAAAAATTAAAGTTATATATAGGTCGTTAATTTATATAATCGTTATATTCGTTTTTAGGATATTATATCGTTATCCTTAAGTTATAATTTTTTGTTATCTTACGATTTATTCATTTAATTTTTTGCCAAACTTTAAGGTTTACTTTAATTTTTCGCGGTATTTTCGTTAGGTATTAATTAATAGCCTGCCGTCGTATACCTTACCGGATTTAACTAATTTGGTGTATCATTTTTGCAGGTTTTTTCCTGGAAAAAAATTTGTTCCCTTAATTATTAAAGATATAAACTTTAGAATTTATTTCGTAAGGTTATTAATATCCTTACGGAAGGTATCGTACTTCCGATCTTTATAAATATATATTGTAAATTCCTAATTATAAGCTTATTTACTTTCGGTCGTTATTTTAAAAACGTTCGTAAGATAACCTATAAGGTCGACGTTTTCGAATATATTATCGAAAGTTAAGGTATTATTTCGCATTTAAAAACGAATTCGTTTTTTCGGATATAAGGTTATATTAAGTTCTGTAAGTTTAATAAGTTACGAACGTAATTAATTAAAATCGATAAAGTCCTAAATATTAAGTACGTACGTTTTAAATTAAAATTCGCCTTTAAAACGGTTCTAATTTTTAAGTTTTTAATAAATAATTTAGGATATCGATTATACAGTTATTATTATTATTATTAAAATATATTAATGATTTTTATTAATATATAGCCTATATCGTTTTAATAGTAACTAATTAGTTGATATTTACGCGAATTAAGCAAATAAAACTTTTAATTATTAGATATAGGGGATATTAGTTATGTTGTTGTATTAGGTTAGTTGCAGGTGCTGTTGCACTCATCCAACTTTAAGTAGCTTAGCTCCGGAACACATATGGGCCGATCAGTAGGTGACCTTTCCGTATATGGGGTGCG
>QJNU01001072.1:0-14605 GCA_004154915.1 Monosporascus ibericus | reverse complement strand
GTTGACCGTGGTAAGTGTCGACGTATGCTCAGGCCCGAGTGCTTTCTTTTTTCCTTGTAACGCTCGCTGGTACATCTTTTCCGCCTCGTCCAGCTTGCCCTGGTTTGAGTACAGGTTGCCCAAGTTGTTGACCGTGGCAAGTGTCGACGTATGCTCAGGCCCGAGTGCCTTCTCGTATCCTTGTAGCGCTCGCTGGCACATCTTTTCCGCCTCGCCCAGCTTGCCCTGGTCTGAGTATAGGAGGCCCAAGTTGTTGACCGTGGTAAGTGTCGACGTATGCTCAGGCCCGAGTGCTTTCTTTTTTCCTTGTAACGCTCGCTGGTACATCTTATCCGCCTCGCCCAGCTTGCCCTGGTCTGAGTACAAAATCCCAAGCCATAAAATGGCATCTAATACTTCTAATATGCATTCCTTACCTGTCCCTGCCCTATAACTGCTGCCCCATCTCTTGGCACTTGGATCTGCTTCGCTGTCTAGAATCCATTGTGAGCAAGACTGAGCATGAGGAAGTAGACGGCGCTGCGTGGTCCAGTATTCCTTGGTTGAGTTGTGCGGCACGGCAAACCCAACAACAAGAATTGCCGTTCGAGCCAGGACCATCCGCTGCTCTTGATCCTGCACATGGAACGCCCACTTGTGTACCACGGGATGAGTAGCGTAGCTCGACAAGCCTTGCATGCCCTCGATCATAGAGTAGTTCCGCAGCAGTTGGACGGCATCGGTAAATTTTAGTTCATTGCTCGGGATGTCTTGCAGCCATTTGGACAAGTGCTCTGCAACGACGGCGGATCGCTCGCCCGCCGCTGCAAGTAGCCTATACCATAGATCTCTATTGTCAAGATAGGCCCATAAAAGCAGCAGGTTTGCCGCAGCCTCATTTGTCTTCTGAATCGCTTTGAAGGAAATCGTCCAGGTTGTCCAGATGCTGCGGTCACCATAGTCATGGAGCGGCGCACCTCTACGATCTTGTAGTTCCATAAGATCTCTCCATTGCTGCTTATAGAAATCCACGTACTTTACGAAATCGATGCCGGTCTCCCTGATGTATGTGCCAGCTTGTGCAAGCGCTAGCGGCAAGCCGTCAAGTAGTTGCAATAGCTCCGCGCTCTTAATCGGATCTAGGGGTAGTTTATTAGCGTTGACTTAAATATAGAAGCACTTGTGCAAACGAGCGTAGAGCCTTACCAATGTCAGTTCCGTACCACTCCTGGAATATGGCGCGTGCCTGGCTCTCGTTTACCTTGCTCAAACTCAGTGGAATACCGAGCTGTCCGAGCTTAGCGAGGCGAGTAGTGATGAGAATCGACCCGTGATCAGCGCCAGGGAGGTAGCGGCGGACATTATATCCATCAGGGTCGGCATCGTCCTGTTGACGTTCGCGGTCGATATTGTCGAAGATAAGTAGCCAGTCGGTATTATCTGGCTTGTTCAGCCAGTTCGTCATGTCCCTCACGACGGCGTCGCTGTTTCCGCTACTATTTCTTGAATACAATCTGCTCATTTCTGCAATCTGACCTTCCGGCACCCTACTAGCAGCATTGGCGATGCTCTGCTTCAATCTGTCTTCACTCCTCCCATCAAGCCAGAAGACCGAAGTGAACTGTCGATGGTGTCTTCTAGCAAACTCAACCGCGAGCTGCGTCTTACCCATCCCGCCTAGGCCATGGAGGACGACTTTCTTCTGTCGCGTGTTTTGCGATTGGGGTAGAAGGACGCACTCGAGCGTTTTCATGTCTAACGGTCGGTCTACAAACTTGTCCGTACTGGGAACACCTTCTAGGCTAAAGACCGTACGGTAGCGAGCAGACTCTTAGATTAAGTCAGCCACTCATGCCTTGTCAATTTAAGGCGACGTGTTAGTCAAGGAAAACTTTTGCTGCCGGGGGCTAATTGTGTATTACAGATGACCACGGGAAGGCTAATCTGAAGGGAATTCACTCACTAGCAGGTCCTAGCTCGTCTACCTCCTGCTTGTTGATAACGCCCAGTAGCTCCTTAGCAAACGCAGCTGCCGTCGCCGCCGCATATGGCTGCCACCGCTTATTCTTGTGAGAGTCCGCATAGTCGCAAATACCCCTAATGACTAAACATGGGAAACTGTCCATCAGTCCGGCAGCCTCCATCTCGAAACAGATCACCCCTTCTCCGCTTGCTATGCGATCTCGCGTCACGCCGTGCTTCATTACCTCGTTACCAGAAGCGATGTTGCCGTAATGTATCCGTGGAGCTGAATCTGTTCTGGCAGGCAGCCTTTCAACAACCCTGTCTTGGTCACACTCGTCACACGTGTCGCCGCGCTCGTGGTCGTACGTTGCCTCGAAGAGTTGATCGTGTTCGGCGCCCTGATACCCAAAAGTCTGAGCCATACGAGGCCTGTTCGTAGCCATCGTCAACAGGTGCTCCGCGAGTTTGTCGCCTTCAGTCATATGCTGGATCTTGATGTCTTGCAGAGCGTTCAGCAGCACACGCGGCGGCTTGTTCAGCGACCCCGTCCGCTTGAAAACACCCCCTTTCTCCATCTTCCCAAGGTCCCACTGCACGACGCCGCCGTGTGTTCCGTCAGGCTGACTGACAACCACGTCTCCGAGCCGCATGTCCACCTTTCGACTCCACACTCCTCCGCCCACGCCGACCATAAGCCCGATCTTGATAGGGAAGCTGCGCAGCATGTCCTTTGCAACCGTAGCAGCTGAGTTGTTGCCCATCACGCCTGCCGGAAGGCAAGCAACGACCACATTGTGCTCCCCGATTTCTCCTAGAGTATAGCTGTTTTCGTCGCCCTGGATGGTCTTGAGAGGGGGGTGCAGTTTGTCCAGCATTCCCTCGACGGCAGCCTTCTCGATCGCCAGCGCACATATCACTCCAACCGCGTAGTCCTTGTACGTTTGAGGTGGCGCCATGCTCGGCGGCTTTGGAATCGGAAGGGAGGAATCGTCAGAGGTTCGTGATGTTGGAGATGAGGAAAGGAAGATGGTCGGCGTCGAACCACCCCAAGAAGCCAGCACAGCCCCCCAGCCGCTGGAACCCCCTGTGCCGGTAGGCGCGTCTGGCTCATCCTATTCGCCTGCCGTCGTATGGTGGCTGCGCGCCTTATAGCCGGTTGCCGTGGCACTCTGCAGCCACGTAGCGTTCGTGGCATGAGACGAGAGGGCAGAATGCGATGCAGCAAGCGGGGATTGCATTGGTGAGGAATCCATGGTCAGCTCCTGTAGAGCTCGTAAGAACGGAACGTAACGGCCCTTACCCCCGCTTTTAAGGCCCCCGAGCATCACCACTAGGTAGTTTCGGAATTCAGCCTTGACAGCAATATCATCATTCTTGATTTATCGGTCAGTTACATTAGCAAAAATATTGCTGGCTGCCAAAAATGCCATTTATCGTAATTAGTGCAAGAAGGATAGACGGTTACTTATAGCCGCATCCACGGGAGTAAGGTTAATTTGGAGGCGCATGACGGTCAATAATGTGTGTGAGAGTCGCACGACCAGTCTGGACTAACTAGCTGAGCAAGTACTCTCGTGTACGCCCACAATCGCGCCAAGTTGGCATGTCTGCTCCTTCAGTCGGTTCTGTCCCCAGATGCAGCGCCAGCCAATCTGGAGACATAGCAGAACCCTCTGTACATGAAACCCCAGCGACTGCGGGCACGACGGACTCTACGGGCTCGACGCGTCGCGTCGCCCGCGGTCCTTCGTGCGCAGAATCAGGATCAGAACATCGTATCGCTGATGTCCGCGATTCGCGGTGCGCTGGGTTCACGGGTATCCTTTGGTTAACATTGCGCCGTTTGTTTCGCAACGGAAAAGGAAGCACTTTGCTATTATTCGTCGATAGCGCCGCCACAGCTTCCTCGTGGACGATCGACAGCCAATCAAGCCAGCCGCACCGCAACCTTCAGCTCCCCTCCACGATAACCGCGCGGAATGCAGCTGTCGACTTCAACATCGTCGTTGCCGTTGCGATAGCACCTCATTTTCCCGGCCGGGAGGCGGGAGTAGGTATTGTTGTTTTAAGTCATGAAATGCTGGATCAAGTCGTGACATAAAGCCACGGATAAACCCGGGGTCTCCGACCATGGTTCCATTCAGATCGAGACGTCTCAGCCGCTCAACCCACGAATGGGCCGTAACAAGCGGCAGTATCAGAAGAAAGATATTCAGGAGCATAGTAACGGCCTTTTTTCTTTATTGCGATATAGTATTCCCGCAAAAGGATATTTAGGATGATTAGGCTCATTAAATAATATGCTGCTGGATAAATAAAGGACAGATTCAGACAGGGCCATAAGTTGCACCGGGCCAATTGTGTCCCTTTCACAAGCTACATTGGTTTAAACTGTAAGACTAAATTAGACTTACTTATACCATTTTCCCTTCAGGTCCATTGATTTTAGCTGGGGTGCCTAAAGAGACATTTCCTGGTATCAAATGTCAGACACCGAGGAATGGTATAGCACTTTTGCACGTTTTACGATCTTCGGCGTGGTGGAGCTGATCTATGTCTATCTACCAATCGGACTCTGCGGTGTAGTATCGGCCTTGCTGACTATCCTACAACCCCGGGGTCACTCCGTGCTTCGCGAAGGATGTCCGTCATCCGAGCATAAAGTGCCTCGTCTTCTTTCTCCCATCTCCCCCCATTCGGAAAAACCGCTTTCCGTAGCCTGTTAACCCAAGGTATTAATGGTTGATAATAAAATGTAAAACTCTCTTTAGCAGTCCTGATGAAATCTCCTTCATGGGAAACTTCCCCTTTCTTAAGCCTGGCTAGTTCCTCCGTATCAACATAGTTCCACTTGTCAAACCGTGGCACTACCCTGTTCTCGTCTGGCCCGCTGCAGTGTATGCATATCCAGAAGAGGACCCAGAAGAATGATTCGAGGTCGTGCATAAAGGAATGCTGCTTGCCTAAGAGCGCCCCAATGGCCATGAAAGCCCTCGTACCAGTCTTTCCCCTCGCTCCCGACACGGCATCTCGTTCTTCCTTAATGGCGAGGTCGAGGTCGATCAAAAACGAGGGCCAGGAAGGGTTACTTTTGTCCTCATTGATCATAAGATTGTTGATAGAGATATCTCTATGGAGGAAGCCCGCTCGATGTAGGGACTCGTGACCCTTGATGCAGCCCTCCAATGCGGAGAGCAGGGCCGATCGGGAGCTTGCCTTGTAAATGGGTGTTCCGTAGTCGCGAAGAACAATACGCCTATGTACCCGATTTGGTAATGAATCCACCTTCGTAGGAGAGATAGAACAAGATCGCTTGGTCGGTGGTAGAGTGGCACCGGTTTGGCTGGAGGACCGCTTTAAACCAGCGTTACTGCTCCGCCCTTTCCGTGGTGAACCTATCATACCTGCACTTGGCAAGAGTACTGATCGTCCCGGCCGGTAATTCGTGGCCTCCGCGGTATTTAGGTCTCCTCGGACGTTATTTCGAACGTCGTCGACCTTACCGCGGACATGAACTGTGCTATGGTGATAGTACCGGGCCACGTTAATCACGCTTTTAGTAGTCGTCTGATGCAGTAGTTCGCCCTCTTCCTCACGTTCTGTATACTGCCAGGAGTCTTTGATCACAAGTGGGGTATGTGGATCATCTTCGCGATAGGCTTTCCAGCAGGTAGTTGCACGACCCGCGATACAAGGCGCCCGCTTCATTACCTTATCAAGGATGAGCCGTTCCGTCCGCCCTTCGCGCTCAATTTCGATATACCGCCGGCCATCTTTCGCAATAACCGTAGGGTCAAAGCCAAGCTCTTCCTCATTCATCCAGAGGAACCCGAGAATCGTAGATACGAACTGTAACCCGTCTTGGTTGATGTCGAATTGCTCCGACGCGATTCCGCCGAGTCGGTCAAATTCCCATATCCTCATGAGAGATCCACATAAAGTAAAACCTAGGACAAAGCGACGCGTGTCTTTAGCAGCGAGCACTTCCCGCGCATAGCGGCCGAGATCAAGCCATGCTTTTGACGCAGTGTCTGCGGACGGGTTGCTTTTTAATTCCCCCGGGACCAAGATCTGCGACCAGTGACAACGAGAGTCTTTACCGGCTTCGGGGTCCGCTACGAAGCCGATATCCATCTTGCGTTCTCCGGTGGAGCCCTGAATCGGCTTGTTCGGTTGTGCTAGCGGCCTTCGTCGATGTACTGGGGTCGCCCGGTAGCTGTCTGCAAATTTTGCCAGTTTCTCGCTCAGGTCCGCAAACCAGCTTAGGACGTCGTCCTGATTCGCGTCCTGTGGCCACCCGCGCCACCCCTCTTTAAAAAGTGGATTGCTCCCTTCTAAGCACATCTTGAAGACGCCCTTAGACCCCGTGTTAAGACCTGTCACCCCTCCAAAGAATGTTTCGCGAAACCGAGGAAGCCCGATATATAGAGGACCAAGTTCCGACCTAAGGACCTTGTCTACATCTTGGCGGTATTCGGAAGAGTTCGCGAAGCTGCTCGTATTATGTAACCATGGGGTTTGTTAGAGGGAAGAGGCTATCGGCCTGGGAGGCGGTGTGGATTCGGAAACGGCGCTGTAAACATGATTCCAGATATACGCATTATCAAGATTCTCGGCAAAGGCCGCGTATAAGAGAAGCTTAATGCGGTCAAGGTCGAAGGCGTCAGAAATAATGGCTAAGTTAAGGCTCGAAAGGTCGCTGAAGATAGGTTTCCTGCTTATTTTGGAACGTAATAGACGAGATGCCGGAAGTGCTTGTAATGCCAGTACAAGATCGAAAGCGAGGTTTTGGAGGTCTGTAGGTCAGTTGGAGGAAGTTTTGATGGGGGCATGTTTGATTGGATTCCATACCTTCGTGAGCAAACTGATCCATAGCGCGCGGGGTGCATAAGATCCTCCGGTTTTTGCAGACCTGATCGAATGAAGTACGGAAGGTATCAAGGCCTTTCCCGATAGGATGTTGCTTGATGATGTTAAGATCTGCTATGGCAAATTGCAATGATGTGCTTGCGAAATAGATAGTCGGAAAGACCAGCAAGGAAAGTCGTGTTTCGCGGCTGCATGGCCCGTGCGAAGTAGTAAGCTAAGCCATTCCAGCCACCCAACCTTAAGGCCGAGCCACTTGCAATAAGGTACCTTGGCAGCTTATCGTTATAGCCGCCAGTGCGTATTAAGCGATATAGAGTAAGCCCTGTTTTGGCCATAATCTGGACACAAACGGACAGATGCGGGTGCTAGAGCTTTAGGGGGTTAAGCGCGGAGGAGGGCGGCTTATCGAGAACCAAAGCCAAGCCTGGGGTGCCAGAAATGGACCGCAAATAATTAAAATAGATGCGGACCCAGAAAGTGGGTGGGTGTAGGTTTTCGTTTACCTTACGGAATATACAGGTACGGGCTATTACTGTACTATACAAAAACGGACTCCTGATATCTGGAAATGGATTGCCTAGAAACTAAATCGAGAAAGTCCACAAGCCAGGAGTAGATGGATAAAGTACTTATAACGAAGGGATCCTCGAACCTATATGGAAAGCTAGTGCAGCCATAAAGCACCTGTTCTAAACTTTAATCGAAGATGCCTTCGCATATAAAAGCAAATCAGCAACAAATCCAAGGCACGCCGGGCGAATTCAAAGGTGCAAGCCAACCACAACAAAGGAAAAGAGATAAAAGCGGTACAAATTTAAGAAAGAGATGACGGACACTGGAAAAAATAGGACGTGCGCTCCACCGTACGTACGTATAAAGCCGACGTTTATATCTCGATCTCGGTGCCCCAAAAACGTAAAGACTTTGTCTTTCAATTTACTAAAGGCGTTATCCCATTATTAACAGATGATATTGTATGAATCCCCCTTTCTTTAGTATGTTCTTTGCTAAAACAGGCGAAAAAAAAGCGTTATCCCCTACCGATCGTAGTTACGGGGGGCTGTCAGACCCACCTGAAGGCTAGGTCCGTCAGCTGAACCTTGGAGATTACTTTATGCGTTCTGGTACAGCTTTCTCTCAGCCGCAGCTGTTTTTATATGTATTTAAGGAGGCTTCGCAACCCTTTATTTCTAGCTAGGACCTCTTAGAGGTCAACGTGATAATTTACTTTTCTTCAGCGGTATATGCTTCAGTGTCCGATGTCAGGGTCTCATAACTTCTGAGACGTGCGGGGATTTGCTGGAATATCTCGTGGGATAACGCAACTTCTAATGGCCGGACTGAAATGGCCCAGGCGTTTACGAGCCGCTGGCGGCCAGGGAAAATGCACTGGTAAACATTACTCAGCCTCCATGTAGGGACGAGCTCCGGCTTTTGAGGTAGAAAAGGCCTCAGACCGCCGAGCCATGGCTCCCCGATAGCCGATGCGTCTGCCTTGTAAAGTGGGCCGTGGTACCTTTAAAGCCAGACCCAACAGGTTCTTCGCGTTAGCCCATAGATATTGCCCTAAGCAGGACAGTAGTTAATAGCGTAAAATGCGTAACGGAACATTTCGCGTCAAATTTTGCGTTGCCATTAAAAGATATGCGACACGCTTTCATAAGTTGCCTTACGCGCGATATGATCCTTTACCGAGCCAATAACGTTATGCACGTTATGTTATCCAATAAGCCTCGATGCACGGCGGGGGTTCTTTAACCGCATAACGACCGTTACGAAACTAGGCCTTACAACCCATCGATAACCATCATCCTTAGCATTCTTTTTCTGCTTTAGGAGTTATATCTCCGATACTGGGTCTTTTCTTGCTTTTAAAGCCTGTCCGCGTAAAAAGTATGGCACCTAAATATTCGCAGCGGCTGAAGTCCTGGTGGAAAAAAAAACAAAAAACAAGCCGGTGCGGCCGTTCCATCCGGTATACAGATACCATCCTAATACATCGCAGAGATTTCCGTACCGGGTAGGGAGGGGCCGCAATTTATGTATATCATATCCTTTTTCGTAAAAGCCGAGCCCGAACCGCGTAAGTAAATCGCGTCGCTAACAACTAATTCTGCACCCTTTATTTAGCCAGCGATTACGGCTTCCATAGCGCCTCCTTTACCTGCTTTACCTGTACCGACGACCTCCATTCCATAACCGGCCTCTTCCGACTTGATAACCTTTAAGCTGCAAGGGCGGCTTTGGAATAAAACCTACGATAATCTTAAAAAGAAGGAACCGAAGCTGGTGGATGCATACGAAAAACTTTTGTTTCGTAAACTTAGCGAAGGGGATTCGAATTTAACGGGTAAAACGTCCTAAAATAACGAGATCGAACAGACAAACTCGGAGACGAAGCGGTCTTAAATGGTTCGGCTTATCCAGGCCGGGCTGGAAAAGATAGAGAAGGAAACCGCCGTAAAGTACGATATCCAGGAGAAAATACATGCCGTATCCTTTGTAAAGGAGTTAATCGATACGGTAGTTAAATCCGTTCCGGAAGCTGCTATTGTATAAACTAATGCTTGTTTTGCTTTATAAGTAAGTATCGCTAATAATTACGTCCTGCTTTATTAACCTATCCGGAAATACTCGTAAACTTAATAAGCGAGGTAAGTGTTAATTGCGATAGAATTACTTACGTCGTTTCAAAAATGGAATGGTACTGGAACTTGTCGAATCTTTTTTTCGAGGAGAACTAAGTTGATAAAACCGCGGGGTTAAAAGGCGAATTAGAGAAGCATATTATCGACCTTTATAAAAAGCTTCTTTTATACCAGATGAAAAATATCTGCTCGTATTATCGAAATTGGCTCCTTATCGTTTTGGGGAACATAATCAAGCTTAACGACTAGAAGAACACTTTCCAGTCTATCAAGGTCGCCGAGAATACTATCCGGCAGGATTCTGATCAATACAACACCCAGGAAATCAAGTTTCGTCTCGGGAAGCTTGTTAGAACTGCCGAGTCCCTAACGGCAGACCTTCTTCCCGGCATACGTCAGACCCTCCAGGAGATGCGACAAAAAAAGAAGAACGAGAAACAGGAAGAAAAGAACCAGGAATGCCTGGCCGACCTGCACAGGACGGACCCCCGCGATAACAAGGAGCGTATTAAGCAGACCAAAAGCGGCTTGCTAAAGGACTCGTTTAACTGGATCCTCAAGCACGAAGACTTCCAACGATAGCAGAGCAACGATAAAGCCAGGCTCCTATGGATTAAAGGCGACCCCGGGAAGGGAAAGACGATGCTCTTGATAGCCATTGTCGATAAGCTGGAGCGGCAGTTAAAGCAGTTAAAGCAACCGCACCAGCAGTCTACTACCGTCCTCTCCTACTTTTTCTGCCAGGGCACAAACTCGGATCTCAACAACGCTACGTCCGTATTAAGGGGCCTGATTTACCTCCTCGGCATCCAAAACCCATCGCTCCTCTCGCACCTACGAAAACGTTACGATACCGCCCGCTCGAAGCTCTTTAAGGGCGCGAACGTCTTTTTCTCTCTATCAAAAGTGTTAAAGGATATACTGCGGGAAGCAAGCCTGTCCAGAGCATACATCGTGATCGACGCTCTCGACGAATGTAAGAAGGAACTGCCGCAGCTTCTTAAATTTATCGCTGAGAATTCGTCTGCATCGCCTTACGTCAAGTAGATCGTTTCTAGCCGCAACAGGCCCGAAATAAAGCAGCAGCTAAAGCTAGACGATTCGGGAATAAAGCTTAATCTCGAGCTGACACAGAACGCAAAGCAGGTGGCTCATGCCGTCAATGCTTATATCGACTTCAAAATGTCCGATCTCCCATTATTAAACGATAACGACAAGGTTCAAATGCGAGATATTATGCGCCAAAAGTCTAACGGCACATTCCTTTAGGTGGCCCTCGTTATTCAGGAGCTCGAAAATCTTAACGTTAAAAGCTGGCATGTGCTACAGATCGTCGAAGAAGTGCCGGCAGGCCTAGAGAAGCTATACGCTCGGATGATAAACCAGATTCAACAGTCGAAGCGGGACTCGGAGTTCTGCCGACTGGTTCTCTCGGCAGCTACTATAACGTATCGTCCACTTCGGCTGGTGGAAATGGCCGTTCTATCAGGGCTACCACGAGAAATTTCGAACAAGCTTGAAAGCGTCGAGAAGATTATGGGTAAATGCGGTTCATTCCTCACGATCCAAAACGGCTACGTCTACCTCATTCATCAATCGGTCAAAGACTACTTAAGCGATCAAGCAAGCAGTATAATCTTCCCCTCCGGCCCTACAAACATTCACCACGCCATCTTCTCGCGGTCGTTACGAGCCATATCAACGCTACGGCGGGACATCTACAATTTGCACCATCCTGGACTCCTAATCGGCGAAATTAAGGTACCAGACCCCGATCCGTTAACGGCCATACGGTACTCCTGCGTCTACTGGATCGGCCATTTCTACGATGCCTATAACCGTAGCCGTCCTAAAGTCGAGACTGTCGGCCAGTTCTTTCGAAAAAAGTTCCTTTACTGGCTCGAGGCTTTAGGTCTCATTCAACACATAAGGGACGCTATTCTCTCGATAACAAAACTAAAGAACTTGCTAAAAATCAGTTTTTATAGCACTATAATTAAGAATGAAACTAATCAATACAGGAACAATTATGCGATAACGAATTACTAGATCTTATCCAAAACTCACGCCGGTTCCTTCTCCAGAATAGATGGGTAATTAAAAATGCTCCACTCCAGGCATACGCATCAGCTCTTATATTCAATCCGGTCAACTGCCTAATACGGAAGATATTTGAAAAGGAGGCGGAATGGATAAAAACAAAGCCTATAGTAGCAAGCGCCTGGAGTTCTTGCTTACAAACGCTCGAGGGCCATAACGATGGGGTCTGGTCGGTTGCGTTCTCTCACGACTCCAAGCTATTGGCGTCGGGGTCAAGTGATAACACCATTAAGATTTAGGATGCGGCAACGGGATCCCTTCAACAAACGCTCGAAGGCCATAGCGATGGGGTCGTGTCGGTTACGTTCTCTCACGACTCCAAGCTATTGGCGTCGGCGTCAAGTAATAAGACTATCAAGATTTGGGATGCGGCAACGGGATCCCTTTCACCTTTCCTTCTAATTATCATCCGTGCGCTTGGAGCTGTTAGTGTTTAAGCGTGCATTACACTCTTTTTCTTAACTCTTGGCACTCTTGGCAACCCTGCCACTAGTTAAATCAAAAACACCAAGGCCAAAATCTCGTGATCGTTGGCTCGTTTTCTTATGGGAACAGCTAGCAATCGACGAAATGGAGGTCCTTATTACACCATAGCAACCCATTAGGGAAGCTGACGATACGGCTTAGTATACTTAGCAACCTGAGCCACTTACACCTTCGAATCTCGCATAATTATAGCGGAACAAAAGGAAGAAGCCTGCTAATGTTTAGGCTTCTCCGTTAATAGACCATACCAACGGAAAGGCCGCTAATAGACCCTAACCCGACATTGCGACTTCGGCAGTCACCTTCCGACTTGATGAAATGGAACGCTAAGTATAGGTCAAAAAGCAGGTTATCGGAGACCTAGCGGGATGCTTAGATTCGTTCGTTGGGCATTACAACGGTGATCATCAGGCCGACTACAAAGCGTAGGCGAGATCCATTGTTGAGATGTTCGTCGGCCACCTTAATACGGCGGTCTTTTTGACCTTTAACGGCGCGTTATATGCTTTTATTCGGCTGCTAAGTTCGTAACCAACTAGTTCGGAAGAAAAAGCCGCATACCAATCGTTCAAACAAGTCTTATGGGCTAACGTCGCCAAATCGGGACTTAGTTCGAACCCGAGCGGCGGTGCAAAAATCGCTAAGACGTTTACCGCCAAAACTGGCTTTACCATATCCTGGGCCTTTATTAAGGAAGATAACAGGATTTTGATTCGCTTAAGCGAAGAACGGCGGGTCCATAGAGAGCAGCCTTTTACTTTAAGAGTTGTTATTTATAGGGAATTCGAAAACTTGGGACTGCAACTGTCAGATATTCCAAGTATTTCGGCCACGAATATAGGCTGGTTTATTAGATTAGCTAGCAGATAAGTCCGGGATAAACTTTTTGAACCGGAAGCGAAATAACGCCTAGGCAGAATTACGAATGCCGACGACATTCAGGTGCCGGAGCAGTGGTACATTTACGCGGCGCCGAATATACCATATACCTTCCCAGACTATATTAACCCGGGACGCGTTATTAATACGTAGGACGTTATATATGATGAGGTTTACGTATAGACCAAGCAACGGCCCGTAAGCTGCAAGCCGTCAAGATACGGGCTAGACCCTGCCACCGGCCGTGGAACATGGATAATATCTTTCCTGATTCCGGTTAGATCTTTCAGATTTTTTGATACTAGTGGCCAGTCCAGGCCGATAATGAAAAAGCCGGTAGCTGAGCTACATAACCCAGGATGCTAGGGGTACTGTTTTAAGGGACGGTGCCAACGGGTAGCCCGGTGTAATAACTGTGGGGACAGGCTGGATCAGCACCCGGAGGGCGAATGCACCTGGCCCCCTAGATGTACGAACTGCCGGGGCCCTTTTCCGGCGGGATACGAAAACTGTACAGCTACCCCTAAACGGGTTAAGGGGCAGCTAGTACGGCTTACGAAAAATGAGCTCAGGAACGTCCGGAAGGCGGGGGCTAAAAGGTACAGAGAAGAAAATGCTTGGTCGGAGCCGGAACCGGCCCCGGAGGACGGGGAGTTATCTTAACCCTCGGCAGAAGGGCCCAATAGACCACAACCAAGCCAGGCAATTAATGGTAGGAAGAGGACCCGAAGTAGAGCGGCCTCTATAGGGTCCAGGCCTACTCATACGCCCTCAAATACGGGCAGCTCAGAATCAGGGGCTACTACGGCATCCGGGATAGCGGACCAGGAAGGCGACGTCGAAATGTCCATTGTAGTAGCATCGGAAGACAGCTTACCTCGCCTTAGGACACGGAATATAACGACAACAAGCGTTAGTCAGAAATACAGCTTACGCACATACCCGGCCGCAAAAGATAAGGTTTTAAGTACCAATTCCAACTACTCCGTATAACGTCTAAAAATGAATGGGGTGGAAGGCGCAGCAAGCGCCGTACGGACAATAGCGTGCCCCCAAGGCCACGCGATTTGCGCGTGGCCTGGTGCAACATACGTAATGCCTTAGCGCCACATATCACCTTATTAGAGCTTTGCTAGGCTCGGGGTGTGGATGTGGTCCAAGTTCAAGAGCCCTGGGTAAGGGGCGACACGAAAACGCAGAACCACCCGGGATTTGATTCATATGCGCCGGTGGACAGCTGGACAAAGGAGGAGGAACGGCCCAAAGTGATGACCTACGTAAGGAAAGGGTGCTACCTAACGGTACAGCAGCGACGGCCGGTTTATTTACGGAACCTATTATGGCTAGATGTAAATGGGTTCTTTATGCTTAACGCATACCGCGAGTTACGTACGGACGACACGATCGATTACGTTACCAGCCTGGCGCTACCGAACAACTGTCTGATAAGAGGTAATTAGAACGTATGGTATTTACATTTCGAACCAGGGATTGAAGGAAGGAATAGGGGCAAGGACATCGTACATTGGCTTACTACCAGCGGGATGGTCTATACAGGCATACCAGGCGAACCCACCTACCGGGCGGGGCACGTACTGGATCTGGTTTTCTCCAATATCCCTTACGCAGAAACCGCAGTTTGCGACGATCTTAATTCCGGCTCGGACCACTTTACTTTA